>MU162188.1:9966-23550 GCA_015888305.1 Antheraea pernyi
TTGCAAACCTCAAGGGCCAATGTACACTGGAAATTTATGGACAAGTGTGACTTGAAATGAACTATCTTGTTTTTTTTTTCCTATGAACTATCTTGTTTTTCCATATTATATTTTCTGTTAGTATAATTAAATTTAAACCATTCCAAATGTAAACACAGCTTATATTGTTGTTTTTTTTATGTCATAAGAGGCAAACGAACAGGTGGGTCACCTGATGTTAAGTGATCACCACCGTCCATACACACTAACAACATCAGGAAAGTCCCAAGTGCATTCCCAGCTTTTGGGAGGAAGGAAAAGGAGGGGGAAAGGAGAGGGGAGGTGGGCCTCCGGTGCTCTCGCTGATCGAACGAAACGCAACAATGCAAGCACTGATAGTTCACGTCGGTTATATTATACATATTATATTATTAAATTTAAAATTTAAAACAATTTTCCTTTAATTTAATTTTACATGAGGCTAAAGGACCACAGAGAAGCAGAATATATTGAATATTATTATACGTTTTTACAACTTTATAAAATTAAATGAGAGAAGCATCAAGAACGAGTACGTTTATCTCAATAAATAATTGAAAAGACACAGTGTATGTTCAATACCATTAAAAATTGATAATTTAGTGAACTTGACGGGCCTTGAAGGCCTATTTAGTTATCCTAAAGTAGGTTCAAACAAGGAGATCCCGAAAAGCGTTGATAACAAACAAGTCGTCGCTCTTAAAACACTAAGTCGAATCTCATTTTAAAGTATGAAAGGATATTTGTCTTCCAGACGTAGGACAAGAATAAACGGAAGTAGAATACCATGTACTTAGTACTGTATATATAATCCATAGGTAGCTGCCACTGTCATGCCGACCAACAAAACTTTTAGTAACCTCACACTAGTGGGGTCTGAAAAATAAATTCTTTCCTAGCATTAGTGATCCCGAAACGAGACTAACCAAAGCAGTCACTGAGATTTGTTAACATGTGCATGGTAGTAGAGTTTTGACTACGGACACAGATATCCCGCTTGATTGCAGGATATACACCGAGTGATCCTGGAAAGAGACGCGTCTTACTGAGTCATTTCGTGTAGACGATCATAGCAACTGAGACGGAAGAGCTCTCGGTGAATGGTGAAACCATAGCATGGTGGTTGGGCTTTTCTAAATCCGCTTGGTCACCTACCACTCCCAAGTTAAAAACCTGTCGCCAAGCACCTGTTGGTATCTTCCGGCAGCTGGACTTAAGAGCCGGTCCCCTGTAGGTTTAGTGTGTTTACCATCAGATCACATCGTCATTTAACATCAGATAATAGTGTTGGTCGAATGTTAAGCCTACAAAAAAAAACAGTGTATGCTGGCCGCGACCGTACCAAACACAATCGTTCGTGTACTTGTAAAATATAAAACGACACCTGATCTCTCCAACCTTAAACGAATGTATAAAGCCCATAAAAATGATAATGACACAAACATTATTTCTGTGGACGTGGCGCTTAAAATCCCTTTTGGCAAAACTGGTAGCGTTTGCCTTCTTTCCGCTACATTACCTGCTCAGAGATTAACTGTTGGTACATTATTCACAGGCTATAACTTATTAGTTGTTACCTGCGGCTTCGCTTGCGTCAATTTTGATTTTACCTTTCCCTCGATGTCTGTTGTTCTGTTCTGTTCTATACAGTAAGTGTAAGTATTCTATATCCTTTTGTGTATCGTATAGAATGCAAAACTCATGTATGAAATAAATATGACAGCTAATTATTCTGAATTTAACAGAGATTGCGAACCGATTACGCGTATTGTATTGCATATATTTTTGAAGTGAAAACTTTTTTAGGCGCCTTGAGTGGGATTTTTGGCATGATTTAAATGTATAACTTCACGTCATGACATATCAGTAAGCGTCACCGGCTATATTGCGCTTGTACGGTTTGCGTCAGACTAGCGACGTGTAGTAAAGGGGCTGTTGTGCATTTAATATTGATATTTTGCAGCTCATTATAAGTTTCATTGATTAATAGACTTTATAAAAATTATTTTATTGCTTTGAGTTTTCCCTTCTGTCGGCAGTCATTATGACTGCCTTAGTTTTTTCTTTCTTATGTATAGTTCTGTAAATAAAAGGCAATATCCTTATTAATCAGTGCCCAGTGTAAAGGTTTAAAAATATAAGCTTAAAATTTTGCAGAAATATTGACTTTATATTATTGTAGACATCGTTCAGATTTTTATGATACAAGTTTACTGTCATTTTAGAAATTTGATTCGATTTTAGAAAATTGTCTCTTCGGCACTATTAAAGAAAAACTTACTTCTACTTTTAAGGTTTGTATGGGGAATAACATTTTCCAGAATATTTCGGTGAAGTTCATTCTTTACGACCTCTAGGAAAGTCAATTTCAACAGAAATCTAGTTATTTTAGCAACAGATAGTACAGCTTCTAACGTGATAATCAATGAAGTATGATATGTTAACATAAATGAAGTAGACGGTTTGAGAAATTGGTTGAATATGAACACTGTACATGTTAAATAAATTACAACAAAAACTTTACAAATCTTATAGCTTAAGTGAGCAAAACCCTGAGAGGAAAGTTGGTATATTTATAGATTTATACACATGTACATAAGTCTAATAAAGCTACGCACTATGCGAAACGTTCTTTTGGATGTAAAGTGTACAACTTTTTAATCAAGCGCAATGTTTTAAAGCACGACAGAAGTGAAATATTAAAGTGAGACAAAACCCTTTGTTTACAACCCCGTTGTCGCGCGACACGCCCCCGCGTTTACGAGCGAATGTGTAATTATTCGCCACTTTTTTCCACAGCTGTACATTTAATGCTCCTTTTAGAGGGGTCTCTCTGTATTGAAAAAATAATACAGAAAAGAATCTTCTATTTTTTTCTGTACTTATATACTGGATCTATATACCAAGTTCTGTATCGGTTGACAACGATCATCTATATATGAGCATTTCTCGTCATATCAAGACAATAGGCTCCAGTTAACTACAAAATGGAAATGTTCTCTGTTAGCTTCTGGAGCAGTGCTCTGAAGCTAGCTACTGCGACATATGCTTTTTAGTTTGATATGAGTCTAGTATCAGGCTGTATGGTCACTATACCATTGCTTGACCAACTGTAAGTGACCAGGAAAATTTCGTTTCAGAGTGTGGTATGATCTTCGGTCATCCCTCGTATATTTGTTATATGAATCATAATTATCTAATTTATACAATTCTTATGATTTACTAAAAAGCAATATACAGTTTAAGCGAGTGTCTCCAAAAAGGCAGGAAGATTAAGTTTTGTACAGGATTTTCTTATATCAAATAAAGGGACAATAAAAAAAGTATTCCTAATGGGGCTAAAAATATTGAAGCTTCTAACAGGTGGTAAATTGCTAGTTAATAGATAAGTATATCATAAAACAAGCGTGCATTAATCTATATCGAGGGAAGAAAGCAGAATTGTCGTAACTTGAAAAACCCAACTTTACATCAGAACGAAAAATCTATTTCGAAACTTCAATTTTTTAATGTGTAATGCTAAAACTAGGCATAAAACTAAGGTCGTGTCGATGAAACATTGAATCGTAGGAAAGCGAAACCCAGATCATTCGAAGCGGTATTTTTATAATCAAGAATATGGTAATAAGTGGTTTAGCCCAAAATACAAGTTACGACAATTCCGCTTTCTCCCATCGATATATTATAATAAGACTTAATTAAAAGAGATTAAATATAGGCATAGAATAAAATAGGAAACAAACCGAAAGAGGATGTCAAATAAAATTAAGTATATACGTACGTATAGGAATAATTAGAATAATGACATTTAATAAAGCTAACTTTAAGTGTTGTAAACAAAATCTCGGATTAGATCTGAGGATACGGGACTCTTTAATTTAAAAAAATCTATATATGACTGAGATATATGAAACAAATCATGATAAACAATCAGTTGATTTGAATGAATTCAATGAGACACAATTTGTTAGTTTAACAACTCATTTATTCTCTTAAGTTTGAGTTGCAATAGCATTATTTGGTATAAATGAAATAGCTTCAGAATTGATTTTCTATTTAGATGAAGATTTAGCTTAATCATTAATAGCTCTCAATATTTTGCTTTCAGAGTAACGTAATAAATCTTAATCTTTGTGTTATATGTAGTTATACCACGTTATAATACGTGATTATGAGGCAAACAAATAATACCACCAAATTTAAAGAACATGCATTTATATATTTACAACAACGTAAATAGAGGATTTTACAATTTAAAGGTTCCATAACCAATAAATTCTTATTAAAGATGATTTTGTTAAACGTATATAAAATTGCACTCTCAAGTTTTCCATGTGGAATACAATTGTCTGAACATGAACTATTCCTTTGTTATTAATAATAATTGGTTCGATTGTAGCACTCACTCATCTGAGCTGGTCAAAAAAGTAAAAAATTGGTGGAAAAGTAAACTTTCCAGAGATTTTTTGTGGCATCTCAGAATTCATACATTACGTAAAATGCCACCAACGTTAAAAAATATATAGTCAAATAGCACAAGATTGTGAATAAAATATAAATATTACTAAAATCCCGTTAAAAAAAAGTGTGTGTGTACTTATGTACACGCGTTAGAAGTTATACTTCTTAGGCGTAACAAGATAAAAATCTTTTCAAAATTTTTATCTTTCGCATTATTCTACGTTTGTAGAAAAAACGATGGAAAGAGGTATTTAATACATTGAAAGTTTTAATACAAAGAAATACAAACTACAAATACAAAGAAACAAAATGTTGACTATAGCTAACTTCAGGGTGTCGGTTTTTCGTGACGTTGTGCGCTTGCATCGTAATAAATTCAGGATGTCGGTTTTTCGTGACGGTGTGCGCGCGCATCATAAAAATTTACTCTCATCGTTTTTCCCTAACGCGCCAAAAGAAGTATAACTTCAAACTCTTATTAGATTTTAAAGTTGTCACTAAAAAATTAAATGAAGGAGCTGAAGGCATTGAGCTACAGCTATGTTCAGTTGGAATAGTTAAAAGTGACTGCATCACTGAACTGGGAAACTCGGTCCGCTACGTCGCTGAACGAATGTAGACTTCGACTGGAATTATTTCATTTTTAAATGTATGCAATAGAGCAGTGAATGACAATAGAACACTTATGCCTTATCCTGTTTCTTTTTAACACGTGACATTCGATCATGATACAAAATAAAAAAGGGAACGTAAGATAAGGAAAGATTGCACAGTGATGAGATATTCACGCAGGCCCCGATGGATAGTTTATCTCTCGGTGGTCGGCGTTGTTTTTGGAATTTATTATGCCTGCCTTCATGCACAGTGCAGTTACTTATCGTGTGTTCAGTATAATCCTAGAACAACCGCAATACCGAGTGATTTGCGATATATTGCTAAGCCGGCTCACTTATCGATAAACGGATAATAAATAGTTGGGTATGAATTGTGACAAACCATAAGAAGTCACTCCAATGGTTTTTCACCATGTGTACGATAGTAGACATACCATCATATACAAAAACTTCCTTGTAATACCACTTGATAATGAATATATACCAGCTGAGATCACCCATTTACACATACCAGTACGGTAAGTATTTCACCTAGTGTATGGTAGTTACGGTTCAATATGAATAAATTACCATTCATTAGTCTTAAACCGGACTGAAATATTAAAATAACTATAAAGAAAACTGGCCAAATAAAAATTCCTTGAAGGATACTATAAAACTGACTAAATGTTCTTCCATGAACAAAATGCTTTATTACTTTTGCATGAAACTTCGCCTTTAATCCCTATACGATAGAGTTGAAAAAATAGTTTAAAATATCATGGTAACGCTGCAGAGAACCCTTCTTTGTCAAACAGTACTTTCGCAACAAAGTGAATATTGGAAAACCGGTACAAAGGACGTATTTTAATGGTTGTGACGTAGCATTTTATGAATACTTATTCTATGTAACAATTTCTATAATTGAACCTATTTTGTGTTTCTATTATAATAAAACTTGCTAAATTTCACCTTCGAATTGATATTTATTTATGTCATTGAGATTCATTATGTATGTAATTAGAATATTGCAATATTCGATCGAGTTCTCACTCATCAGTATCTTCTGTAGTATCTTAAAATAGTAAAATTATAAGATAAATACAGATTTCTTTGTAAATGTATCTTTTGTTTCACGAGTAGGTAGTAAGTCAAAACATAAATTAAAAAAACAGCTCTCTAATAATAAAAGATTTAACTGAAAATTTAAGCATTTCGTACCTTCGCTATAAAGTAATTTAACATTGCTAGAAGAATACGTGTAATTCAATAGCCACTTCAGTACGATAAAAACTATAAAAATAGAGGACTACTGTTCTCTTTGTAATTTAAACGTGTTAATAACTTAGTCTCCGAAGATAGTTAATAAAGTGAAGTACAACGAAATAAGTCCACGTTTTAATAAAGAGTAATTATCTTATTTAATTTATAAGAAAAAATGCAATACTTTACTTTATGCCATTATATTGTTTTTAATGTACGTAGTTTTTTTCGGTGACATTGCGACTTATTTTCGTGTTACACTAACTATCATAGTGCATTGTGCTGTTACTCCGTATGCATTGAAATTACTTTATTGTTATAAAGTGTTAAGTTATAATGTTATACAAAAGTGATTTAACTGCGAACTTTTTTTAAATGCTTATTTAAATGTGTTTCTGTTACAATAATAATGATATTTTCTATAACGACCAAAGGACATTATAATTACACTAGTTATCTCTACTGTTGGAATTCACCTAAAGCGCTTCTTTATTTTTTAAATAAACTAGCTGAGCCCGCGACTTCGACTGCGTGGAACTTTATATAAAAACAGTGATTAATAAAGACGTCTGAATATATTACGTTCATTTCTTTTAATACTTTTGTTGTACTGTATTTTTCTCTCATACTTAAGTGGCGTTGTCATTAAAATTACAATAACTTTTGATAGATCACACCGACTTTAATGTAACAATGACTAAATATTACTCGAGGATATGTTTTATGATTTTCTTATTGTAAATGCAGTACTTTAGCAGTGATGCGTGTTAAAACAAACAGACAGACAAACATTTCTAAAAATGGCCGAAATGTATTTTAATATTTATTGAAAAACATCAGAAACATTTTTTTACAAATTTCTAAAAACTACAGACACTTTATTAGATATACATTCGTCGAACGTGTAAACATGGGAAACCTTTAAACTTATTTTCCCAAAAAATGAATTGTTGAGTAACTTCTTTCTATGATTAAGGGTGCGAAATCATGCGCTACATATGCATTTATAATTCCATCGTCCGTCAAACTAAAAGACGTTAACTCGTTATTATACGTGGTTTTAAAAATTTACTACATAAAGACATCAGTCAGTCATATGGGATTCCCATAATTATAGGACAAACCCATTTTGTACAAGACATGTCCTATTCGAATATGCAAAGAGGGGATATTAAATTCTTGCAGTGAAATTATTAGCTTGCATTTGATAGATTGATTTATAAATGAATCATCAATTTCTATGTAAGATACTTTTGCTACTTTGAGACCAGGTACAAGTGATAGATAGATAAATAGAAACGAATTTAGACCTCCTTAGGCACTGGTTAATAGGCTTTTGACAGCATAAATTTAAAAAAAAACCTGTTTTACTACAAAATTTCAAAAAAATTGTATCGGTTAATATTTTTTAGTGAATTGTATTTTTAAATTAAATTATTTTATTTTTGGGAACTTTTTGACTAAATCATGTAATTTACAATTCGTCGTAACATGTCACGAATTTAATTAAAAAAAAAAAATTTTTAAATTATTTTATTTTTATTTTTGGGGACTTTTTGACTAAATCATGAAATTTACAATTCGTCGTAACATGTAGCGAATTTAATTTAAAAAAAAAAATTATCCGCTAATTTTAAGTTTGTGTCTTATAAAATCAGCCGACGGCTTACTTATATAGGACAGTATACTTTTAATAGATATATGAAAATTTGAATCATATTTTTTTACTTGCCATTTTAATTGTATTAACAACATGATTTTTTTTACTAATTATCTCCACATTTGGAGAAAGGTTTTTGTATATTATTAGTGACATAACACTTATTGTAACTTATTATGGGCATAAAAATTATGAGGAAAAAAATCAAAGAATAAAACAAATAGACGGCAGTGATTAAGAAATGAATGAGAACAAGTGTTGAAATAAAGAGAGTTTACTCTCTAAAGATTACTATAAAATTCACCCGAAAATCGTCATAATTTCTAACCACGAAGAACATAATATTCATTCAGCATAATTAAACATAATAAAAAAATAAGTGACGCAGAAGGCCTTGTAGATATCTGTCCGATTTTAATCAAATTAGATTATCTTAAAAAAGAAATTAAAGTCCGAAAATCAAACACGAAAAAACACACCACATTTACTAAAAGAGGGTACCAATTTGTTTCCTTAGCTCTCGTCACAAGTTCGCTGGCAGTTGGCTTTGACAACATTTCTTGTAATTTACTCCATGAGGGGCAGAATAAATTTGTCCCCGAAATTTTCCAGTCAAATCACGAAGTCCACGACAGATGTTCGCCCCTGCTTCGTCGGGTACACTTTCTTGACTTCATTGTGGAGTTGTACGGATTGCACCACGTTTTCACCATGACCGCGATTATCTGGACTGAGGCATTTTAACATTATTATTTGTGATAAACTTATTGCACTTGTTTATGAAATGTATTACTTAATAGCTTTATTAAAACGCAATTATTTAAGTTACTTTTTTTTACACTGTCAAATAGTCGAATACTCACATTAAATTACACATAGTTATAAAACAAAGTCGTTTGCCTCGTCTATCTGTCCGTTTGTTCCCGGTAAGCTCACAAACTACTGAACGGATTTTCATGCGGTTTTCACCAGTACATAAAGTCGAGGATTTTTTATTATCAGGGCGCGATATCGTCCATCATGCCCGCTAATTTTAATACAAGTTTGATTTTAATTGTATTCCCATTTCCAACATATTCAATCCGTACTAGTATTATATTTGTTAATGTGAGTTTGTTTGTTTGTAAAAGTGTACCGCTTCCGAGGGACTGCACTTGTTTATGAAATGTATTAATTAATAGCTTTATTAAAATGCAATTATTTAAATACGTTTTTTTTTACTGTGAATTAGTCGAATACTCTCATTAAATTACACATCGTTATTATAAAACAAAGTCGTTTGCCTCGTCTGTCTGTCCGTTTGTTCCCGGTAAGCTCACAAACTACTGAACGGATTTTCATGCGGTTTTCACCAGTACATAAAGTCGAGGATTTTTTATTATCAGGGCGCGATATCGTCCATCATGCCCGCTAATTTTAATACAAGTTTGATTTTAATTGTATTCCCATTTCCAACATATTCAATCCGTACTAGTATTATATTTGTTAATGTGAGTTTGTTTGTTTGTAAAAGTGTACCGCTTCCGAGGGATAGTTCAAATCTAAATTAAACTAAGCGAAACCGTGAGCACAAGCTAGTATTCATTCATAATTGTGTTACAAAATTCATAAAAGTAGTTAAATCTGTTATAATATTCTATTAATTTTGTTATGAATTACACGTCAGATATATTTCAGTACACTTCCTATTTTTAGTCTTTTTAGTATTTACTTCGCTTTGTTAAATACATCTTTGTACGAGATTTGACGTTTCGAGATTAAATGGTTTAAGATATATATATTGTTCGTCAATCAATTTTAAGAATTTTACGAAGTCATTTTTTCACGGAGATTTTAATAAAGAAATATAAATACATACGTACATTTTTGATCTTATATTTGTGTATTTTATGGATAATTTTCGTCTTTACTTTGAAGTATGATTCCGAGTTCGGACGAAAAGGGTCCTCTCGGGCAATCCACGTTAACGCTTTGTGAAACTTTACCTTTCCGAGTGGAGTGATGGGAGTAAAGCTATTCCGTATATATTGTACTAAATTATGGATAAAACTGTTGTGTTAGATCAGTCAGTTTCTTGTAGATTCTTTTTAAATGTATTCGCAATGAGCAGACATATAAACGACGGTATGTTGTTGTCTATACATTCTTTTCGTAATTTGGTAATATATATTATAATGAAGTAGTCACTAATGTAACGTTAAACAATTATATATCTGTTGGTATGTCCAAATTTTCTTAAAAAATATTTCAACCAGTTTTTATAAAATTTAGTACACAGAGAGTTTCATTCATTCATAAACTAACAATAATCGTCAGGAAATACTTTTAGAAATCCTGGAATAAACTCAAAACATGTATTTTACTGTCAATTTTGATGCAATTTAAACAGGAATAGGGTAAGTATTTAATTTTGAATATTACTTATATACGAGTATTTTGAATATTTATTTAATTTTCTACTAATTTTAATAAAGTGTTATACGGCTAAATATATATCAATCCGAAGGCTATAATGTAAATTGTAAAAAAATCCTTTAAACGCATTAATTTTTAAGAAATATTCATATTTGTAATTAATAAACGCATATTGAGTTTTTTTACTTCAGACATATATTAGATATTTTCTATAAATAAACTAAACTTAGAATTTGATTAAATAACTAGCTGTGCCCCTATTTTGTCCACGTGGAAACTAATGTACAAAATAATGACTAATAAAGTTATCTCAACGTATTTAGTCCATTTGCTTATCTACTTTTCTCTCATACTTAAGTCGCGGTGTCATTAAAATTACAATATTTTTTGATAGAGTGGACCGATTTTAATGAAACAAACACGAAGTTACTCCCGACGATATGCTTTATGATTTTCATATACGAGATTTTATTGTAAACCCAGTACTTTAGCAGTGATGCGTGTTCATACAAACAGACAGACAGACATTTCTAAAAAAAACTTGAAACGTATTCTATTACTTATTCCTAGACACCTGCAATATATTTTTTTTACAAAAATCGAAAAAGTACAGACACGTTAGATTTACGTTCTTATTGTAAGTATAGAAGATATTCAAAGATATTATGTGTTTATATATATTTTTCAAAAGCTATATATCTGTATAAAAAAATTGATTAATCCAGTGCAATATTTAGAAACGCGTTATGAGGATGAAAATCTTTTCTTTAGGAAAATAGGTCGTAAAAAGCAGTGCCTCTATTCAAGAACTGAAGAGAAAAACTTTTGTCTCGTAAAAGTCAGCGGAGTGGACAACGGAAAGCCTTAAAACTTCGTCTCGCATTAAAAAGGAAAAGCCTTAGTAACAAAACCATAGAAAAGAACCAATAAACTATCCAGACTGAACTTTAATTAAATTTTGTATTGTCTTTAAACTTGTAGGTCCTAATTTACGAGATTGCAGCGGTTTTTAACTTAATTGTAAATTAACAGTGGATAACAATAACCAGAATTAATATATCCGACTGAAAACCTACAACGCTTTATCACATCGATACAGCTTACATTACATTACTATTATTGGTATGTTTTTTTTTTTAATCTCTTTTCTTATATATTTATATTTGTTTTGTTTAATCCTAGATTTGTGGTTAAAGTAGTTATATCTCTTTAGTATGACCATCCGTGACGTGTTATGTGTGTCTGTGTTATTTGTTTATTCGTTTTAAATTTTGTATTAACATTAATATGACCGACTAAACGTCCGTTTATCATTCATATTAGGCTCCCTTCGAAAATCAGCGCTGCAGTGCTACTTATTGTATTGCAGATTTTTGCAGAATAGGTTCGCCAATTGTTGGACATCTATTTTTCATTTAAAAAAATGTTTTTTTTGTCTGTGTAATTAGTTTGTGTAATTTAATTTAATTGTATGGTCGTTCCAACAATAAAGTATTTCTTTCTACATTATGAATAATATTAAAAATGAAACGATATAACACTAAATATTTATAAACATTTGGAAAAGAAGAAAACAGTACAAGAATGAATGAAAAAGTGAGATCAGTTCATCTATAAAAATTAAAATTAACGTACGGAGAAGGAAACAAGATGGTAATTATAATCAGGAATATTGAAATATAATTTACTGAATGCCATTTAAATAGTCATGAACATAAAATGTGTTTAACTGCCCTATTGAACTTAAAAGCTAGATGGTCAAATATGTCTAATGAGATGTGCTTGGGTGCGATTATTATACAAACGAGACATACGTACAATTAGATTGAAGTAAGACGTGCTATTCTTATAGGTTTTAAGAATCGATAATCAAAATTGGTGTTAAAATTCAGAGGCTCTAGCAATTGTAGTGCTATAAAATATTACTACTCATTTGTATGAGAACGATCTTAATGTCAGAGATCGTTGCAAGTATCAATGTAAGATTGGTTTGTAATAAAACAAAATGCAAAGGGGATTATTTCATTTTCACACACTTAATAAAGTATCGAAATTGATTTAACGTTGATTTCAAGTTCGGTGGAAGACCATTATGTGCTGGAGCAGATTAAGATATATGTGTACGTTGTGTTAGCTGTAACTTTTTTTTCCCTGCACAGACACCAACCTCCCGGTGGAAAAATGAAAAGACGGTAGGTGGTGTCGGACTCCTATCGACTAAAACCACACGGTATCCACCGCCTTGTTAGGGCGGCATGAGATCGCTATAGAATTTATCGTGCCGCCCCAGACGACCGTGTATACGTCGGTCATCTCCTCCGTCCGTCACACCTGTGAAATAAGAATAAAGGCCCCCAGATTTATCTTCCCAGGCTCGGCTATAGTGGTGGAAGGAGGTGAGGTTCTATGTTAGCTATAACCTACATTACCCAAAAATTGCATACTATTGTATTAAATAGACCTACATTACCCAAAAATTGCATACTATTGTATTAAATAGAAAATAATTAACTATATTTTAAATTATATTGTGTACAAGATATATACACGATACATAGGGCATGTGCTTTTCGTATTCTTATGAATTATACAAGCCAGAAAGTTATTGCTATGAAATAAATTCTTTGTCCATTTGTAAGAGTGTAATATAAAATACATGATAGCATCAATTCTCTTTCTATTATCGATTCCAAAGATTTATTTGGTTCAGTGATGGTGGTGGTAGTATTGCACAGATGTCCCTCAAATTGTTTAAAAATAATTAATACAAGAACGCTATTGGAAAGCAATATTGTTTCTGTACCTTTTGGTAGAAAACATAACAGAGTGAGAAAAATATACTAGAACGGTTATAGAGTAAATACCCTACTGGATCGCCATATCATTAGTGCAAGGCTTAAGTATACCGCGTTTTAGAACGAACCAATTGCATGGTAATAAACTCCTTACAGTGGGTTTCATTTAGTTAAGCACGTTTTAAAATCTATTAGTGTATATCCAGTAGTCGAATAACTCGTAGGACTATATGACAACAATGACAGGTGAAGATTGTTCAGATCTTACCGATAGATTTATTGCGTCACGTCAAATTATGAAAGATAAAACCGCTTATTTTGTATGACTTAAAGCAAGCAACAAGTTATCGCTGTACTGCGCAAAGTTGAGGCAACTCTT
>MU162190.1:0-12752 GCA_015888305.1 Antheraea pernyi
TAACAAACTGAAGTAAAATGAAATAAGACGATGTTTTCTTTCGTTCGATGTTTGATCTTATTTACTTTAATTTATTTAAAAAAATGCAATACTTTAATTTATGTCATTTTGTTTTTAGAAATGTACGTAGTTTTTTTAATAACGTTGCGACTTAATTCAGTTTTATGGTAATTACCGTAGTGTATTATGCTGCTACTCAGTCAGTCAACAACAAAGTCCCAAAGGATATTACCGATTTGCCGGATTATGAATTTAAGCGCCATGTCAAGCGGGTTTTGGTGTAAGGCTATTATAGAGTGGATCAATATGTGAACGATGGTGATGTCTGGAATTGAGTCATCTCAGTGCATCCAATAAAAACGTTTGTGACACTTACCTAATATATTCTAAATATTATATAATATATTTGTTAAAAAGATAAACCAGATCGAGTTTCTTGCCAGTTCTTCTCGATGACTGGGTTGTTTTCCGAACCGGTGTTAGTTTTGACGTTTATAAGTGCCTTCTTAGGGCCTAAATTGAATAAAGTGTTTTTGATTTTGAACATATTTTGTGTAACAAAAAGTGAATTCACTACGAACTTTTTAAATGTTTATTTAAACTTCTTTATGATAAAACAAAGTCCTCTGCCACGTCTGTCTGTCTGCTTATTCACAATAATCTCAAAAACTACTGATCAGATTTTCATGCAGTTTTCAGTATATAATTTGTGAAGGTTTTTTTTAATTATGAGAGCAGGACAACGTTCGCCGGTCCCGCTAGTGTTACAAATGATTATATTTGCTACAATAAACATTATTTTAAACATTTTCTGTTATACAAACTTTGTCCTGACACGTACAAATATAGCAAGAAAAGAATTAGCTAAGTAGATTTAGCTATTCGAATCCTCTACACTGATAAACAAAAATAAAACTATACCACGTAGAACGCCACCAAATTTTATATATTCAGGAACAAAATAACACGAAACGGATTAAAATTCATGACGAATCATTTCACCAACGAAAACCGATGAGTCACTGATAATATTTTATATAGAGAAGGTAGACAGACGAAAAAATAGAATTCATAACTACGTCATACGAGATCGTTAAATTTTAAATCGTCAATCATTCCGCTCAATCAATACGTTTCAATTCCACAGATAATTTTCATAAAGTTGTTATAAAAAGTGGAGCCGTGCCAGATGTACAGTTGAATATCGTTGGCACGAACGAAATCTATCATATTTTTGTTAAATCCGTAATCTCTAAAGCTTTCGTTTCAGCGGACCAATTTTTAATAGGATTTATCCGGTCGCTGTCATTTGTTTTGTTTGTCAGCTTTTAGCCTCTTGTAATGAATAGGATATATTATATTTGGGATTATAAAAGGCATTGAACTAATGACGTTATTCCAGTATCTTTTTTTTCTTCTAGATTTTAGCTTTTGACAACAATTTAAGCTGATGTTCGAACATGCCTCTACCAGATTGATTAAAGAATTTTGTTATAAATCCAAATGCAGTGCCATAGGTCCAAGGTATAAACAGATTCACCACGCTAGCCGACGACGTATTGGCGATTTCTTTACGAATCGATTGACATGAAACAAACACTAAATGTTAAGTGAACCTTACCACGATATATCAGCGAAAACCACATCTAAATCGGATAAGGCGTTTCTGAGATTAGCGTGCACAAACGCACAGACAAACAGACAAACAGATAAACAGACAAACAGACAAAAATTCTAAAAATCATTGTTTTGGGTTCTATTGCATTTATAAAGACCCCTAATAATAGTTTTTCTCATATATACTTAATGTACAGACAGCGGTCAATTACATTTTTATTGTATTAATATATACTATATATGTGACATCAAGACAACTTAAGGATAAATTTATGGCAATTTCAAATTCCTATAATAATATTTTAACATTGTTTTGCATTAACTTTTGATTATATTATGCGCAAGACCAAACTTACGACGACAAACGCTTGTAGGTGGTAGAGCAAAGCTTGTAGGAGGTAGAGCCACACTGTAAGTGGTAAATGCACGCTGAAGCTATTACTGGTTTCAGCATGAAGGGGTCAGCTCGCCCGGGATAATACCGCCCTATCACAGTGAACTGACAACCGACATGAAGTAACAATGCTTGCAATATTGCGTGACATTCGGTCAGTGAGAGCTTCGGATACCCATCTCCCTCTCTCCAAACACAGGCCAGCAACGCACCTGCGACTCCCTTGGTTTTACTAGTGTCTATGGACGATGGTGACCATTAACATTAAGTGACCCACCTGTTCGTTTGCCTCCTATGATATTTAAAAAAAGTTACGATTTTATTTAGAGTGGCCTAAAAGATTGACGAGTGTTGTAAGGTACAATTTTGCTATTCATTTATTATTTGAGGTAACAATTATACCTAGAAACTGTAATATTTATATACAAATATGGATATATTTTCCTATAATTCAATTATATCTTACAATAAATAATAACAAACGCTTTGGCTAGTGTAAAGTAAATACTAAATAATAAAGTCGCCTTTCTTAGATTCTAAGATGTTTTTTTAACGTTTCTCAAATAAATCAAGTATTCTGGGGCAAAAACTAGAACAGTTTCAGGTGATTTCCCACGCGACTTGGAAAGGTTAGGTCACGTCATTGGAAGCTGATTTTGCTTAGGTAGAATTATTTGCACTGTGACAGCTGTCGTAAGGGACATTTAGGATAACACAAACACAATTCAACCCACGTGCATACGACACTGATACGTCACAGAGCTCTTCCCACGACTGTTCGAATTAATTTAGGTATAACAAATAGCTACAAAATTACATTAAATATTAAAACTATCTATATATGGTAACATTGAGTGATATTTATAAAAGTATGAGTCAATCATGCAATCGTCATAAATTAACGGATCAGTCAATCAAAACTAATCAAGCATCAATAATAAAAGAGTTTGCCTATAACAGCAGAGACAGAAAAGCACGACTGAATATAAATACGAATTATCTTTAGAGATGCAAACGCTCCGACGAATCACGCGAAAATGATCCTCGCTCCTTGAGTATTATGCTTTTTATATGTTTCGTCCGTTTTGAGGGTAGATCTTAATGTTTTTGACGGCACACAACGGCAACGGTTTGACAGATTTAGTTTTCCATCACAATATTACCTTGAAATACGATTTTTAGAATACTACACTTAAAATGAGAAGTAGCTCTTAGTAGTTTATAAGAAAATAAAACTCCTAGATATTGTAAGTGGCGACCACGAACATAATACGCAGCGTAAACAGACCTGCCACTACGTTAACCGACAATATGATGAAGATTGCGGAAACCCACTGGATACGAGTGGTTTAAGATACCAATAGTTACGGAAATATCTAGAGGAGACCTATATCCAGCAATGGCGTCTTTTATCAGAATTTATGTACACCACAAATAATCGTAAATCCAAATCCTTAACTTTCCTTTGCTCTTATCATACCTGTTCGTTGACACCAAAAAGCTAGGAGCAACTTCTGTCCTACATTACAAATATCTTATTCTTCATCTTGCACTTCTCCGTCTAAGCTGTATCGGCTCAACGTGTTTTCTTTTTTGTGTTGAAAATAAAGAATATGACTTAATGTTCTGTGACTAGCTAACTAGCTAACGTCTGTCCTTGGGATCTCCTTGATTGTGTCCACCAATGATCACTAAATGGCCTCTATTATTACCTTAAGGTCTTCCAATACTACTTTAGAAATATATAAAGTCGTGTACATTCAGAAGTCATTATTAGAATACTCATCATGTCTCGCCAACCTAGTTATTCTAAAGAAGGTAAATAAATATACGAAAAGATAAATATATACGAATACCACAATACTGCTGTTCAAGAAATGAGAGTTGCATCTGTCATTTTTACGTACCAATAATTGGATACAGAATAAGAGAATGTGATAGTTTTTCTTTACTTCATATGAGCTCTTCTCAAATTACATTTAATCGAATTATACGTATCTCACTAAAGGCACAGACTACAACCATTTTCGACTTTCCTACTTCTGTTTTATTTAGATGCACTGCTTTTTCTTACGCCAGCAGAAAAGTAACTCGGTGGATCTTGCCCACGTGCATACGACACTGATACGTCACAGAGCTCTTCCCACGACTGTTCGAATTAATTTAGGTATAACAAATAGCTACAAAATTACATTAAATATTAAAACTATCTATATATGGTAACATTGAGTGATATTTATAAAAGTATGAGTCAATCATGCAATCGTCATAAATTAACGGATCAGTCAATCAAAACTAATCAAGCATCAATAATAAAAGAGTTTGCCTATAACAGCAGAGACAGAAAAGCACGACTGAATATAAATACGAATTATCTTTAGAGATGCAAACGCTCCGACGAATCACGCGAAAATGATCCTCGCTCCTTGAGTATTATGCTTTTTATATGTTTCGTCCGTTTTGAGGGTAGATCTTAATGTTTTTGACGGCACACAACGGCAACGGTTTGACAGATTTAGTTTTCCATCACAATATTACCTTGAAATACGATTTTTAGAATACTACACTTAAAATGAGAAGTAGCTCTTAGTAGTTTATAAGAAAATAAAACTTCTAGATATAGTAAGTGGCGACCACGAACCATATTACGCAGCGTAAACAGACCTGCCACTATGTTAACCGGCAATATGATGAAAATTGCGAAAACCCATTGGATACGAGTGGTTTAAGATACCAATAGTTACGGAAATATCTAGAGGAGACCTATATCCAGCAATGGCGTCTTTTATCAGAATTTATGTACACCACAAATAATCGTAAATCCAAATCCTTAACTTTCCTTTGCTCTTATCATACCTGTTCGTTGACACCAAAAAGCTAGGAGCAACTTCTGTCCTACATTACAAATATCTTATTCTTCATCTTGCACTTCTCCGTCTAAGCTGTATCGGCTCAACGTGTTTTCTTTTTTGTGTTGTGACTTAATATTCTGTGACTAGCTGACTTTCTGACATCTGTCCTTGGGATCTCCTTGATTGTGTCCACCAATGATCACTAAATGGCCTCTATTATTACCTTAAGGTCTTCCAATACTACTTTAGAAATATATAAAGCCGTGTACATTCAGAAGTCATTATTAGAATACTCATCATGTCTCGCCAACCTAGTTATTCTAAAGAAGGTAAATAAATATACGAAAAGATAAATATATACGAATACCACAATACTGCTGTTCAAGAAATGAGAGTTGCATCTGTCATTTTTACGTACCAATAATTGGATACAGAATAAGAGAATCTGATAGTTTTTCTTTACTTCATATGAGCTCTTCTCAAATTACATTTAATCGAATTATACGTATCTCACTAAAGGCACAGACTACAACCATTTTCGACTTTCCTACTTCTGTTTTATTTAGATGCACTGCTTTTTCTTACGCCAGCAAAAAAGTAACTCGGTGGATCTTGGTTGGCGCAAGTACGATTAATAAAACCTTTCTGCTATTAGAAATTAAAGCAACGACAATGTTATCCAACCTTTCACTATAAATAGAGGATCTAAGGATTCTTCTTCTTCTTCTTACTCTTATCCCACCTGAGTAGGGTCGGTACAACATGTTTGTCATGTTGTAATGTATGATTTGGCTTAATTTTTACGATCGGCCGTCCGTCTTATATCAACCCTTCTTGGGATTATTTTGTTATACCTCTATATGTTTATGGTTATTATATATAATTACAAAGTATAGTAAGATTTTTTAGCTTCACAATTTAAAGGAGGATCTTAGGATTATAAATGCTAAAGTGATTAGCGATCATCAGGTGGACTGCAAATTTTCTACTTAATAAAACAAAAGAATATCTGGGCAAACAAAACATCGATAAAGAATCTTCAGTCGTAAAAACAACAGAACAATACTCATTAGCAAAATGAAAAGCATCTCGACACGACAAGAGAATAAGAACTTTCGCCCTAATAAAGAATTGTTATGGCCGCGGACCGACACAGTAAGAAATTTCGTAATAAAACGTAACCGTATTATTATCGGGCATCTGTGTATAAAATTCCTCTTGGGCAAATTATTTTTAAACATGAATACAGAGATTAACGAGACTTTGTATTATTCATTTATGAAGGTTTTTCTTTAACGACTTTGGATTCAGGAAGTATTTTATAACTTTTTATTTGCAACGATTTAAAAAGTATGTTTGGTAACATATTTCCAGATGTCATTGGTAATTTTTACGACAATGAGAATATCTAACACTTTGACTGCCACATTGGTCATATTGACTGGCCACAGTTTTTCCTGTGACGCCACAGCGCGGTGCGGTGGTAATTGGTGACCAGAGCGCTTAATTGTAAAAATTCATCCCTGGCTTCCTAAAATAATCATGTGATTACGACGTGGCAGTTAAAGTGTTAACTACTTAACCAATTATCATGAAATTTTGCATGCATATTATCAGGATTACAAAAAAGGACACAGGTTAAGGAAAAACTCCTTACTTAATACATAACCCATCACATGATTTCAAGGCAGCCAGTACGCAAATGAGGATATAATAACTCTGAGGTGTTATGCCGCGCTACCATGGCAATCGACGTGGGATGAATTAATGAGCCAAAGTTTTTAATAAAGGAAGATATCGAGTTCAAACTCTAGCAAGATAAAACCTAACTGTAAATGTATCTCCAAATACCAATCTGACTGTTTCAATAGCTACTTTTCATAGTAAAATACGTAACGCATCATCATCTTCAACTAAATTTTCATTATATATACGTTTAGATCGAGCCATCCGCTAAGCTATTAAAGATAATTGAATAAACAACGCGGCCAACGCTACCTGGCTTATAAATAATTTAAATATATTTGGTTCTATAAATTCTACCGACAAAGTTTCTAAGCTTCGGTGATGTATAGTCTTCTTATGCAAAGTTAGAATGAATATGAATAAGGTATTTCAAGGTGTAGTACCTATATTAATTTATACAATTAACACTGAAATAACTCATGGTGGTTATGATTTGTGGTTTCTTGTTAGGTTAATAGGCTCTTGGTATTAAACGTCGATACGTGGACAAATATGGCAGTATGTTGAGCCTAAAATGGGGAGAAACTTTGAGGAACAGTATTGGGAATAATAATAAATAATTTGCGACATATTTCTTACATAACGTGTGGTGACAATCACTCAGCTCGCTAGAAATAAAATATCATCACAAGTATAAATTGTTTATGCTGTATTATAATAGTCTAGTGAATTTTTCAGAATTTATATTTTATTTAATGTCATAATGACATCACAGCGAGGTGTAGGTGTGGGTCCAAATCCTGGAATAGGCCAAGTTTTGATTAAAAAAAGGTTCGTAATGAAACCATGGCATTTTCTAACGTGCCCGTAGTTAACTGCAAATATAAGATTTATCGCCATGCACCTGTTGGTGTGTTCCATTTAATATATATATGGCTACGTGATTATTTAATATCAGTTGAAATTGACCACAATGAATAAAAAAGTAATTCCCAAGCGGCTGACTGATAAATCCAAACCTGAGGAAATTATGTCTTTGTGTAAATACGGTGCGTGTAATGTAATTTTAACCCTCGACTTCCATCATAATTGCAGTTTGGTAAATGAACGTATACAGGACAAACAATTATATATTAGTAGACTTCATCTGTTTACAGAACATGTACGCTGTCTGCCATCCGTTATATCCAGATCTTCGTCTCCTAATCCTGAGGGAGCAAGCGGACCCATCACATATATTACGATTATCCGTGGCTTTCGAGTACTGTCGCTGCTATGACGTGACTGAGTGATCAAAAGAATACAGAGTTGACATTTGTCCATTCCAGATCTTTTCTATATTAGGTGGATTTATTACAGCGTAGATATTGTAGTCTGGTGAAGCTGTTAAGACTTTGCTAGGTCAATAGCGTAGTCAGTTCGAGAAAAAGAAAAAGCTATCTATGATTTAAACGTTGACATACTCGTATATATTAAATATGAGGGCGGACGTTCATTCGCACTTCCATTTGGAATTGTTAGGCCGCTGTCATGGTCTCACTGCACCAAAAAACGTTTGATTTATTTGCACTGCGTATACCTGAGAAGTTAAATCCAACACTAGTAATAGAAATATTAAGTAATTAACGCGTCTTTGGCATGCATCTAACATCGGTTGACAATGTTGATATATAACTGTAAGATATAAAAGTTTTGATCAATACGTTGCACATGAATCTGTAACAACTACAATTTACATGTATTTCACTCCGTATGAATGTGAATGTGATTCATATATATGACACACACACTAGGTGACACGGCCACGCGTTGCTGTGGATCAGTTATTACATGTCGAATTTAAAATTATGAATATTAAAACGTGGCGCCATCTATGAGCTGTCTATAACAGTCTGTCCTACAGTTTTCTATCAAAAAACTAATTTAAAGCGGCATTTTTTCTAGATTGATGAAACTTACAATTATTAAACAATAATCCACATTGACGATCATTGAATTTGTTACTAAAAAATATTGAAAATCAAATATTATTAATGAATCGAAATATAATTTATCTTATCACTGAAGTTTTTTTTTTATGTCAAAAGCATTCAAACGAACAGATGGGTCACCTGATGTTAAGTGATCACCACCGTCCATAGACACTAGCAACACCAGGAGAGTAGCAAATGCGTTGCCACCCTGTGTATGGGAGAGGGGTAAGGAAAGGAGAAGGGAAAGGGGGGAAAAAGGTGGGCTTCCGGCGCTCTCACTGACCGAACGAAACGCAACAATGCAAGCACTGTTACTTCACGTAGGTGTTTCTGTGGGTTGGGTGGTACTACCCCGGACGAGCCGACCCATTCATGCTGAAACTAATAATAGCTACAGCGTGGCTCTACCACCTTCTACCTTGGAGCAAACTATACATAAATTCTATGAAGATCCGTTGAGCAGGTTCAGAATTCATCGTGAACAAACATCACGACACTGGATTTTTATATATTTAACAAGACAATATAAGTAACTAAGTAAGCAACACGTTTACCCTTTTTAAAATTAATCTATTAATGACTGGACTCGGGGCTTTCATATTTTTGAGGCTGAAACAGTGCTAAGCCTGTGACGATCACATGACGTCATGTGGACCACAATTTTCAAGTTTAAATTCTTAAATTGATTTAGAGAATGTCCCCTCTGCGTACTATTTAATCTAGAAACGTGACCAAACCGCATCTTTATGAAAAATGGGCGGGAAAATATTCACGATTTGCAATGTCCAAATGTGGGTCTAACGACTTTTCATAGGCACCACTTGAATATAAATAGAGTTGTGATTATAAGAGGAGCGTCTGTTAAATTGCTTGAATAAACGACTTGACGGAGAACGCTAAAAGGCTTTTAACACAATGAGATTGTGCAAACAGAATAGCATCACAAATCCAAATGGATACCGATAAAATACTTACATTAAGTGACAATAATTGTTACATATATAGAAGGTTATAAATAGGAGAGAAGTTAAAAATATATCTTAATACTTGATGGGTTTCTACAAGTTACACTATCGCCGTACATAAGGTGTAAAACACACAAACGTAGTTCTTAAGATACAAAACAATTATTTTCATAAGAATAAAGCAACAGGCATCAGCTAGTTTTAAAAAGTAATCAAAATTAGAACAGTTCAAAAACATATTTCCCTTTGAAAAAGTCTTTTTAGCCAATGATAAATAACTGACAGCAACAAATAAATCTACGGTGTAAGGTTTGCTTGTCAATATGCATTAAGAATTTTTTCTTTGCTTCTATATCTTCACAGAACGCAGATTTTACTGCAAACTCTCACCTAATTTTAAGTGTCGATAGACATACAAGTTAAGTATCAAAGAGACTCAGCCCCAATTCCAGTTACTTGTAGGGGCTTGTGATGATAGATTTTCGATTTGAGAGAAATATTACATAGTTTACAAAGAGACTCGGCCCCAATTCCAGTTACTTGTAGGGGCTTGTGGTGATAGATTTTCGACTTGAGAGAGATATTACATAGTTTATAGAACCGGTTCAGTTGCGTATGGACATAGCCTCTCTGAGCGTGTTCTACCGGTGAGTGTTCTGAAGAGTTATTTAATTTAATCACTTCCTCACCTTTCCACAACCGAAACACACGCGCTGGGTTTCAGAGCAACAGTTTTATGGTAAATTGTATCTGGGCATGAACTAAAAAGTTAGCAACGTCTTATCTTTACTGTACCGTGTACCGTGCCAGTGTGTTCTCTTCTTCCTATAACATGGGGTCCATCAGGCTTAATGTGAAGACAAGTTTAAGCAGGCCGCCATCACAGCGGCAACCGGCGATGGATAGTTCTTCTCTTGGTATTTTGTCGTTTATGGATTTTATTGTGCTTACTATGAAACATAGTGCAGTCATTTTGCCGTGCTTCAATAAAAGAAAAAACAATCAATTAAATACCAAAAATTTCTGCTTCATAAGTTAGTATACATTTATTAGGTAAACGTGATTGCGACATCATAAGGAAAAATATACATTACAATTTAAAGGCTTCCCTTCAGGAAAAAGTTGCGGTCAGTATTTAGCTTCACACACGAATATACTTGTTTCAATATATATTAATAATTATCATCAATTTTCACTACGAAACCGGCATAGTAAATATAATAATAACGTTATTTCCATGGGCCGCATATCTACAAACGCATAAATCGTTCCTAGACAGCAGGAACAAAAATTTATATGCCAGCCTGTGCCAGGGACCGCCTTACTTTGCCACGAGGTGCAATTCAAAAGTGAAAGCGGGAAGCAAGAGAAATTACAAGAGAATACATACAATCCTTGTTGAATAATTAATGTCTGTTCCGTAGTTTTGTTATCTGTAGTAATTTATATGTTAGCACAAATATGTTTGTTTACATATTACTTTATCTTTTAAAAGGAATGTGTCTGTCCACAAGTTTTCGTGAACGCACCTTTAAAAACGTTCGCAAGTGCTGCCCTCTAAGGCAACACAGTTTATCTTTGAATCTAGCAACATACAAAACCGCTCTGAGTTATCTGCGCTAATAAACATTGCAAAACCAGTACAGATATCTAACAAACCGTTAAACGAAATCAAGTGGCAGTGTAGACTTTGTGTCCTACTATTAACAAACCAGCGATCTAAGCCACGAACCAAGCCGGGGTACCCCGAAGAAGAGGATCTCCTAGTGCGGGTGAGTGGTGGATACAGTCCTCCTAAATTCATTTCCTATACAATATCTATGTAAAAGAGTAATAAGCCTTCATCCTAAAAACTTCCTCATCTACACTATTAAGAGGATTTAATGGTACTTACATATTAACGCCACCGCAGTGTGCCAGCTGACCGCAGCCGAAACAGCAAGACAGAAAAATTGAGAAAATTAAATAGTACACCTATTAATATACACGGCAAGATATCAATCACAGGGTCCCGGGTGTAGATTTTCTGCACTCGACCAACTTCAGTTGCGGTGGCGTTAAATCGTAATTCGTTCGAGGCAATGTGACTGATATCGTCAGTCTCGGTTCGGTCAGGTTAGGCTAGATTTGAAAAGCGCTACCAACATCCGCGCGCTGCGAGACGCGCAGCGTACCGTGGCGTTGAGGGCGATACGAGGATACCGCACTGTGTCCTCAGCGGCGGCCATGGCGCTGGCCGGCTCCCTTCCCTGGGAGCTGGAGGCGGAGGTGCTTGCCGCCGTATATTAATATAGAAACGGTTAAGAAACGGTTGGGGGAGCCTCCAGCTCCCAGAGAAATAGAGGAAATGAGAAGAGCGACGAGGGAGGAAGTTGTGGAAAGGTGGAGGCGGGACCTAGCGGACGCGCGGTACGGTCGATACACGATCAACGCCGTCCGCCCGGTCCTGCCGGATTGGTGTAAAAGGATGGGGCTCCCTGACGTTCCGTCTGATGCATGTCCTGACCGGGCATAGTTGCTTCGGTTTACCAACCTGCACCGGATAGTACGCAGTGAGCCGAACCATTAGTGTGGCGTTGACCCGGACACAGCAACTCTGACTGCGGCGGTAGGGCAAGATCTCTCACTGCCGAGCGTGGTTGCGGCTATGCTCGGCAGTGAGGAAGTGTGGAATGTAATGGCCTCCTTCTATGAGGAAGTCGTCTCGCAGAAGGAGGCGGCAGAGAGGGTCCGTGAGCAGGATCCTCAAAGTGACCCTCTCCACCAACGGAGGACAGGCAGGAAGAGGCGGCAGTTTGACCGCCTCCTCCCACCGGTGCCGGACAAGGGAGGGTGAGTCATCAGTGAGATGCTTAGAAGCTGGTTTATTATCTTACATATAAAATGTAGGTGTTTTTTATTCTTCTTCTTGTAAAAGAGTTGACCAATTTTGACGTTTTCTTCTACTTATATGGTAAGTGAGGTGGTTTTTAGCACTATAGTTGGACCTGATAGGTAATTCTATTGTCGATATCCAATATTTTAATTTCCGGAAAAAGGTGTGTGTGCGATTCACATACGATAGAAGTGCAACTTCAGTAAATCGACAAAATAATGAGGTGAATATATATAACAAGGATAAATACAAAGTTTATTCGTTTAAAAATTATTATTTAGCACAACAAGATATAAAAATATTCACAAACACTTCATAATAACAAATTCAAATTCATAATAACAAACCACGCTGACTTCTTACTAAAAAGCTGTAATACGCAGCCGCATA
>MU162196.1:0-10046 GCA_015888305.1 Antheraea pernyi
AGATAAGATTAGATTAGGTTATGAATACACTTATGATTTTGGTTTCTTTGTTAATTCCTTGACATTTGTTTAATAAGTTTCGTTGCACTTGAAACTAAACTTTGCCGGAAGAACTTGTAATATCGGGATCCGAGTATTTGAACTCTCTTATCGTATACATACAATACGATGTATATCACATTCAAGAGTTATCACAGAAAATAGGGCAAAATAATCCACGCGTTGGCATTACGTTTTTATTAGATGACTAACTTTTGCTCACGATTTCGTTCACATCGAACATTACTTTTCCTATATAAACGTTAATCTATATACTTATGTATGTGATTTCTGATTCGTTAAATAGTTAAAGACCGAAAGCGTAAAAAACCAACAAACTCTTACACTCATTTATAATATTAATAAGGATTATAGGCGTAAGTAGTGTGGAATATAACAAATAGAAACACGGAAACAAAATATTCAACTAGTCGATGCTATGAAAAAAATCATATCTATCTTTTGTTATTGATAACACTAAAGCTCATCAATAGCTATTAAACAAAAACAAAAGAGTACTGAAGTGTTTTATATTCGTCTATTTATATATAGATTTATTACCTCGGCTAACAATCTATATTAATAATATAAAGAGGTAAAGTTTGTGAGGTTCTAGGGGGTAATATCTGAATCTACTAAATCGAGTTTGAAAATTCTTTTACCAATAGAAAGCCACGTTATTTGTGATTGTCATAAGCTATATATTAACCCGAAAAATGAAAAGACTTTTTTGTGGCAGTCGGATTTGCAAAGTAAGTTGGAGTAAAAACGGTCCAACGATAAGGTTTCTTACGACCGCTGCCTTAACGATGAGAGATATATGATTGAGTTCTAGAGAAAAGTTGTAGAGATTGATAATAATTACAAAAAAGTCAGCATACGTCTAACTTTTATATTTAAGTCGCAAAAAACTACTTGTTTTTTATATTAAAAAACATAATTTAAATCTTTAAGTCATGTTTATTGGTCGTATTATCAACAACAGTTATGAATTCTTATCAAAATAAGTTTAAAAAAAGTTTACCGTCCAACGAAGTGGTCACGGTTCACCTTAGGGTTAATTAAGTTTTAAAATATAGTAATGAAAATGTTGTCTAATAATTTCACCGTATTTTTCTTATTTTGCCGTGTCTAGGAAATGGTAATCGTATCCATCTTGACAGTGACAACCATACACCAAGTGTCACACCGGCCATAGTAGTACATTAAAATCCTCGTCAATCTTTTTGACCGCTCCGATTATAGCCGTAAGTTTGGGTTTCCACAAAATATAGTCAAGAAATTTAATGCAAAACAAAATTAAAATATAATTATAGGAATCTATAATTAGCATTTATTTATTCTTAACTTGTTTAAACTATTAATATTAAACTAACTAGCGACTTCGTCGGTGTGGAGTTTAGCAAAACATTTATATCCAATGTAAAGGTGCGCATGGGTCGCGCGCGGTACTCAATAATGCTTCTTTAGTTTGTTATATTTACACGAAACCCTACTTTCTTCTAAAATAAATATAGCTTAATATACACCTAAATAACATCAACTATCTGCCACTAAAAGTCCCATCGCATTAGATCCAACCGTTTCGGAGAATAGCCGGTACAAACACATAGACAACAATTTTGAAAATCATTACTCTGTATATTTTCATATATATTTAATAAAGATCTGTTATTTTTGCATTATAAGAAGATATATCATTTTATTTATTTGTATGGATATATTTATATACACATTTCCGATAAATAACTAAATACGACACCCACTAAAAGTATTGGATGATAAAATTACAAGAATTAATGTATCTATTTGTAGCTCGGGATGGCTTCCGGCCTTTAACATGTATACGAGTAGCTGAGCAATTACTGATTTATGATTTACGTCCACAGTTTTAATCTTCGTGTGGCAAATTGTTATAGCAGAATAATTGATACGAAGTATCTTTTTTATGCTAAAACAAAATCAGAAAAAGAAAACGTTTGATATTGTTTCGAATGTACCGAATTTTTCCAATATAACATTTTATTCCATTTTAATGTATGTTATTTTTGTCGTTTTATTCTTTATCAATGTTAGAAATTATATTAATCCTTACTAATATTAGAAATACGAATGTTTGTTCGTTTGTTACGTTTTTACTATATAAATCGTAATAATGATATTTTCTATAGGAATTTTCAGGAATACGGGAAAGGACATAAAGTAGTACCTTGCACCCAGAAAGAAAGTACTGTTGTGGAGTCATAAATCTAGTCTAGGCGTGGGCGAAACCGCTAGCAGAAACTAGTATTAGATAAGTTAATAACTTAATTGTACATGTTCACGTCTAATATAAAGTAATAAAGTGTTAATTACATTCAGCTACAAGTGAAACATACGTACATTTTAATATTGAAGCTCAGAATGTTTTTATGGTTTCTTTTTATATTACTATTAACTAGTTTCTCCTGCAACATCGTTTTCAAGTTTTGCAGTATATTCTGGAACAAAGTAAACTTGTTCTTCTCTTAGGCCCTCTATGCTTAATTTCATTGCATTCCTAGCGCTTTATTGGTGAAAAGGCAATAAACCGACACAGCGACGAAGTTACTTAATTATTTATATTATTCTTAATACAGATTTGTAATATTTAATATACTTTATGCAGTAAAACAAATTTGTAGTAATTAACTTGTTTAACAAGAACCAATCTAAATCAATTAACTATCTATGAGTTTTCTCTGATTAGATATAGAGTAATCTAGAATTAATCTCTATTGGTCCTTCATGCATCGAGAATTCCTTTGAGTTTTTCTTGTTTATTATTTGTTAATATGTAAATTACTTAACTTTGACAAATATTTTGTATAGAAATGTAAGTTATTAATGCTTTGATCCACGGATAATTGGTATTAGATTTTTTTATTACTCATAAGGCGAATATGAGAATATAACTAGTTGTAGTCTGGTGAAGCTGTTAAGACATTGCTTGGTCAATCAACGAGTACGTAATGTATTTTTTATTTATTTATCCATATACACATGAACTTGATTAGTTCTTTTAAAGTCATCGTCAGAATTATAACTTTAAAAAAATGAGTGCATGTAATCGTATTGAGGTTAAATCTTCTTTGGCGTTATAAGAGAATATAACTAGCAATGAGTGCGTAATGTATTTTTTATTTATTTATCCACATACGCATGAACTTGATTAGTTCTTTTAAAGTCATCGTCAGAATTATAACTTAAAAAAAATTAGTGCGTGTAATTGGCACACGCGATTGAGGTATAACTTCTTTGGCGTTATAAAATAAGGCGATTAAGTTAAAAATATAAACATAACGATTTATGGACAAAATCAAAAATATTTAAAAACCGAATGATACAGAAATGTAACGCCATAATGGCGTAACGGACTTCCGTTGCATTGTCGTCCAGTTACCTCCTAGGCGCGCCTAAAGAGGTTTTACTTCAAAAACATAATTACCCGCTTTCTATTGTAAAGTTTTACTACAACACAAACATTACAATACAAACATATACTAAAGAAATACTAAAGCTGATTAAAAAATATCTTCGAGTTAAGGTCTCATTTTTTAACCCTACGTATAAGGTAAGGTAATATACTCGGTACCTAAATAGCATTACAAAATGAAACCTTACCTTGGGAACACTATAAAATTTAATTTAATATTTAGTGTATATATATTTTTATGTGTTGACCCTCATATAACTAAATCCCAGAGTTAAAAGTGACTAATATTTTTTTTTTTCGTACTGACTATGCTATCCGAGTTAAGGACTCATTTTTTAACCCTACATATAAGGTAAGGTAAGATACTCGGTACCTAAATAGTATTCGGTAATACTATTTATATATTCGGTACTCGGTAATAGTAGTCGGTATTTTAATAGTAATTTAGGCAAATTATAAGTGGATTTTAATTTTTTTATCGAAATACATTTTCGCTAATTCATCTCGTAGCACTCTGGCGTCAGTAAGTGGAGTACGGTTCGTCCGGAAGCCGCTTTTTTCGTCCCGCAAACTCTTGAGTGCTCCGCAAAATGTCTCCGAAATGACTTTTTCTCCTTTTTAAGTACATTTGGACATTTTTTGCTCGTATTTTTTTATATTGATGTAGCACTTAAGTAGGTTATGGTTTTGTGAGAATACTGTTTGTTCCATTGATGACAAACGTAATATATATAAATTAAATTTTATTATTACATATATTTTTATTAAATTAGACTACATAGTTTGCATTTGAAAAAAAATGTATAAAATATATATTTTTTTAATTAAGTACATTTTCTGAACTATCAGTTAAATGCTAATAGCAATAATTTTAAAAGATTTCGTCTTTTAATTTAAAAATCTAAAATTTTACTTTAGTTTATGTTAACTATGAATGAATGAATTCTTTATTACACTTTTGATTTGTACACTGGCGAGCTTAATGCCATGAGGCATTTTCTTCCAGCTAACCAGCGGTGTTGATATTAAGCAAAAACTTTTGTAGGTAGTGCTTATATAAACAAAACAGAAGAAATGGATAAATAAATATATACATGTATACAATATTATAATAAAATAACTACATATATGTATAGATATTATACAACTATTTTTCATAAATTTATATTAGATTTTAAAAGATAAAATTAATATATGTATCTAATTTACCTAATATTTCCAAGAGAAAATGATCGTATCTATATCGTATGTTTTTTCATTTAAAATACTTTAAATTCGTTACATTATTCAAACGTATCTTGAATAACTAAGTATCTTTTATGCTGGAAATCAAAACAAACATTTATAATATTGCAATATTATTACAAAAATTATTTCTATTTAAATTCAATATCATGCTCACCTTATTCAATTATCCTTCTACAATAATTCACTCAGGTCTTAAACAGTCACTGTTACACTAAAACTGGTTTTATGATAAAAGAAAACGTTTTGAAATCACGGGCGTAATATGATATTTGAATTTCGCGCCAAACATACAGAGCGCGCGTAACCCACAACGCGTGAACGCTGCCGAGCAACTAACTCGGTCTGGCAACCAGTCTAGACGGGGGCGGTTGGGCGGGCAAAGGGCGCGGGGGAAAATCACGAGGGCGAATCAACCCCAGCCAACATTTGCCCAGTAACCGGCCAAGCTCAAACATCAATAAGGAAGTATCCGATTAAGTTTTAAACTGCGTCTTTGTAGTCCAATTAACCGATATGATATCCAAAACAGACGTATTCCGTCCCTTAAAGTGATTTAGCGCCATTTCGCCGCCGGCACATAATTAAGATTGGAAAATCAAAATCTGAAAGGATCGCCTGTGGGAAACAAAGTTTCTTTGACGGATTTGTTAATACCAAATCTTTTGTTTTTACATATTTTATTAAAAGTATTAATTTAATTAAGTAATTAATGCACACAAAATTATTATAAATAGGTACAATATCCTCTAATATTGCATCTATATATGTAAAAATAGATGCCATTACCTTTTGTCTGATCACTATGAAAGTGAACCTGGTTTTATATAATATCAGTTTTGTTTTATTTTATTTACAAGTCACTAGTTGTCCTATAGAACAACAACTTTTCTACGATTAAAGTGATCATCGTCAAAATTGATATACCTAAATATTTGTACTCACAGAATAATAAGAAAAATATTTATATATCTGTATTATGCAAGAACTCAACTATTTGTTAAAAGAAATAACAATTATATAACTACTAGCGAGCCCGGCAGACGTTATCGCACCCTAATTATTAAAGAAAACTTGACAAATAATATACCTAAACTTTCCTCATGAATCACTTTATCCACTGGTGAAAGTCGCATGAAAATTCGTTCAGTAGTTTTTGAGTTTATTGCGAACAGACAGATGTGGCAGAGGACTTTGTTTTATAATATGTAGCGATTATAATAACAAAAGCGTTAGGGTCGCGGACACAGCTAGTATAGTTATCACCATTTTTTTTACCGCTCTCAATATAGCATGAATCACTTTATCCACTGGTGAAAGTCGCATGAAAATTCGTTCAGTAGTTTTTGAGTTTATTGCGAACAGACAGATGTGGCAGAGGACTTTGTTTTATAATATGTAGCGATTATAATAACAAAAGCGTTAGGGTCGCGGACACAGCTAGTATAGTTATCACCATTTTTTTTACCGCTCTCAATATAGATGCGTCATCAATTTAAGCAGGAATATGTTTTTACTATATCAATAAGACAACTTAAGGATCAGTAAATGGCAATTTTTGATTGCTATTATAGATTTTAGATATTTTAACTTTGTTTTGTATTAAACTTTTGACTATATTACACGCAAGCCCGGACTTATGGCTATATTCGGAGCGCCCAAAATAATGGATAAGGACTGCACATACGTGATAATAGATTTAATATTTATTAGAATTTTACGTTTAAAAATATTGTTTCATTCTATCTGTTAACATAGAAAATCCCATAACAAAGAATGAGATTTTTTTAAACTTTATTTTTGTCGACCAATCTTTTAGATTATTAAGTAGTTTTGAATTATTACCCGCGACACAGGGTTCAGTTCCTAGTGCGGAAATCTACAGTTGTTTTTATGCCATGTAACATCATTTTGTTAAATAAATACTTTATACTTTACTTCTATTCTAACTTTGTTTTATATTGAACTTTTGACTATATTACACGCAAGCCCGAACTTGTGGCTATATTCGGAGCGTCCAAAAAAATGGATAAAGACTGTACTAGACGTGATAATAGATTTAATATTTATTAGAATTTTACGTTTAAAAATATTGTTCTACTTTCATTCTATTTGTTAACATAGAAAATCCCATAACAATGAATGAGAATTAATGTTAATAATTAGATACCAATGATATGAGATTATTTCATTTAAAACATAAACTAATATGTATTTTTTTAACTTCTGTATAATTTGAGACTTTGAGAAGTATTATAGTGTATGTACGATGTATATAAGCTTACGAGTAATTTAAGAACCTGAAACCAATGCTCACTAAATGATAAATAATTTCTTATATCTTTTTACGAGCTTTTATTAATTCCAAACAAAGATAATTATTTGAACAGTATTTAAAAAGATATTCGATTAAAACTGCTTGATTACTTTCAAACCGAATTGTAATTGAAAGTAAATATGTGATTAAAAGCAGCAATTTGTGCAACATTACTTACATATCGATTCAACGTGTAGTAGCCGAAATAGATATATTGTCTATTAATAAAATGTCTGCGTCTACAGTACAGTGAATAATCCGTATTGATCTGGTTTAAATTTAGTGCAGTTCCGCTAGCAGATCTCGGATTGCAGACTTCGCTATATCAGATGAAATGCTGTATTTCGATTCACTTAATTCCACGAATGAGATTTGTAAAGTCGCTCTACATATGTGACGATAAATTACACAGAAAAGAAGTTTTGGAATGGCTTAACCTACCATGATGCAAAAAGATTGTTTTCTTAGAATACATGTATTTTTTTTAAATAACGATAAGCGATTCATGACGGTTTAACAATAGAATAAAAGACAATGTTAATATATACAATCAAGTAAATGGTTGACTCGCTCTTGGACGTAATCTTCTAAACGTTTTAAAATTGTTTCGAATCCATACTATTAAATACACTCAGTGCAGTGTTGCAGCAACGCCGCGTAAATCGATTATGAATATGCGACTTACAAACTCGCAATGCATCGAATATCTCCCATAGTTTCGGAAAAACCATAGTAAATTTGTGGTCATCGTCTACCCCATATTTAATTATGAACAATCAAACTCAAATAAAATTAATCAATAATTAAAACAACAAATATCAACAACAAACAAAAATTATCAACAAAAACATTTTCGCCTATTTTACCTACTTGAAAGCACAAACTCAAAAGTTGTAGCTTTTTTTTATGTCATAGGAGGCAAACGGACAGACTTGATGTTAAGTGATCACCACCGTCCATAGACACTTGCAACACCAGGGGAGTCGCGTTGCCAGCCTGTGTTGGAGGGGGAGGAAGGGAAGCGGAAGGAGAGAGGAGAAAGGGGAAGAGAAGTGGGCCTCCGATGGTTTCACTGACTGAACGAAACGCAGCAATGCAAGTATTATTACTTCACGTCGGTTTTCTATGAGAAGTTGGTACTACCCCAAGCGAGCCAACCCGACATCCTGAAACCAGTAATAGCTTCAGCGTGGCTCTACCACCCACAAAAGCTTTACATATCGTATGTTGTTCAATTTTTTTCCTTTTACGATATAATTTCATACACGAGTTCTATTCTCATACTAAGCCTAGCTCGTATTATTGTAAGAAAATAGCTTATTTACACACATATAGATATTTAACACCCACCACAAAACTTGCAATTATAAATACTAATCAACAAAAGTCACTAGTGTCTATGGTTCGAACCGGCAACTTCTCGGTTCAAAAGAGGAGATTTATACTACTATAACACTAGATCTCCTTAAATGTGCTCAAAAGATAATATTTGAATAATAATCGAGTTGTTCGAACAATCAAAAGCATTGGCTTTATTGAGTCGTGGTCGCTACTTCAATGCGTGAAGTATCAAATGTCATTAATGTAATCGAATTAAAAAAAGGCATTTATTTTTACCGCTTTGCAAAAATAAAGTAATTGGTTCTATACATATGTATACCAAATATTATGCTAGAAACGCTATAAGAATTTATATGCGTTTTAAAATTGAATATGTCTACTTTTCTTCTGTCACCTATAATGATGCTATCTCAATAAGAGATGCGGGTGAAATGACAAATTGATGTTTATATGACGCGTCATTTTAATACGTGCTTCTGTTTAAACCGACACTGAATAATAGAGCTGTAATGATATAGCAACTTCATCATCGCGAGTTCAGTGCACCTCAACGAAATATAATACGTACTTGTCTAAAGTAACAATGCATGTGACAGTTTTATTCCATTTTCAATTTTTTATTCTTTATCCAATAATTAAGTATGATATTTTTGTCTCTAGTTATGAAAAACTGCGTTAAATGCAAAATAGACTAAATATTATTATTATAAAAAGATATTTCGTATAACATTTGAAGATTTTGATATAATATATTCGTATTATGCAAATTAGTATGGTATTTCAAATGGTTGTGTATGCTAAATTAATTTTTTTATATAAAAAAACGTAATAATTATATATTTTAAATTATGGGATAGTTTGATGGCAACTATACCAGTACAAGCCTAAATAGTGCTGTAGGTGGTAGAGCCACGCTGAAACTATTACTGGTTTCAGCATGAATGGGTCGGCTCGTCCGGGGTAGTACCACCCTCCCATAGAAAACCGACGTGAAGTAACGGTGCTTGCATTGTTGCGTTTCGTTCGGTCAGTGAGAGTGCCGGAACCTCAACTCCCCTCTCTTTTCTTCCCCCAAAACACAGGCTGGCAATGCACTTGGACGAGCGGTTCGGACGATTTACCGTAGACGCCGTCCGCCCGGTCCTGCGGGAGTGGATGTCCAGGGAGTGGGGCTCCCTGACGTTCCGACTGGTGCAGGTACTCACCGGACACGGTTGTTTCGGGTGGTACCTGTACCGGATCGCACGCAGGGAGCCGACCACCGCCTGCCACGAGTGCGGCGCTGTCGAAGATACCGGTTGGCGGAGACGGCCACTTAGCGAGTCTGCCTCGCGGGCCCTCTCCGCCTCCTCCTTCTGCGAGACGACCTCCTCGCAGAAGGAGGCCATCGCTCGCCAAGCCTGTTCGCTGCCGAGCATGGCCGAAATCACGCTCGGCAGCGATAAGTCCGTTCCCACTGCCGCCGCCAGAATGCGGCGCTGCTCCCCCCACGCAGCCAACTCAGACAGCGTGTGCTGCGCGGTATCTTCGTCAGCGCCGCACTCGTGGCAGGCGGCCGTCGGCTCCCTGCGTGCGATCCGGTGCAGGTACCACCCGAAACAACCGTGTCCGGTGAGTACCTGCACCAGTCGGAACGTTAGGGAGCCCCAC
>MU162197.1:11574-27427 GCA_015888305.1 Antheraea pernyi
AGTACCACCCTCTCATAGAAAACCGACGTGAAGTAATAGTGCTTGCATTGTTGTGTTTCGTTTGGTCAGTGAGAGCGCCGGAATCCCACCTCCCCTACCCCCTCTCCTTTCCCCTCCCTCTTCCCACTTCCCTCTTCCCCCAAACACAGGTTAGCAACGCACTTGCGACTCTCCTGCTGTTGCAAGTGTCTATGGACGGTGGTGATCACTTAACATCAGGTTCGTTTGCCTCCTATGGTATAAAATAGAAAAAATACATTTGTGATATAATGCAGCAAGACTAGAAACGTAATTTTAAATTACTATGATGAAGTTTTCACCGTGTGCATATAAAATTATGAGTTATGATATAAACGAGTATCGCATCCCAGTTATAATGTACATAATAATAGTTCACAATATAGTAAATGCATTAACATATATCATTTTATTTTATTATCTCAAAGTAATTACAAAATTTTAGCTCTAAAATCGAATGGAATCGATAGCTATTGAAGTTTATGATGCGATGGAAACGTGATTGGATAATAACTCCTAGGAAAAAATAATATGAAAGACCATAAAATGTTATTTGGACGTCTCTTAAAATGTGCGTAGTTATATGTCTCTCACACTATGAAAATTAAACGTAATGCATCTATAGTTAAGCCAGTAACGTTTGTTCAAATATCACTTACAAAATCACCTTTTAAATAGAGCTTATTAATAATATATAATAATAATTAAATTATTATTCCTAACGTTTCCCTTAATTAGTTTAATAGGCGCCCTGAAGCTATCCATACTTCCTATAAACTTCAACATAAAACAGATGCCCAGTACATTAACACTGATTCTTGAAGTAAATACTCAATCTACGAAAGCGAAGTAAACGGCTAATGAATTATCAACAGTTGAAATATACTGGAATATATGGGGTCGTAAACCCAACTACAAGCTACAAGTAAACTATAATATGCCCATATATTGGTGCAAACCCATCAACGCATACTAGATGCCCGACGATTATCATAAAAGAGGTCAATCCTTTACATTAACGGTCATAGAATAAAAAAATATAAGTAAATTGCAGATGTGAAACATCTATCACCGGCATTAAACGCAAGGAAATTTGTATTTTTAAATATGAAATTTTCTATGTTCCCATTCTTGGCGATCGAGCGGTTTGATCACAGTGGAATATCAATCTGATGTCCGCAGTTTCGAACTCCGGCATGTACCAACCAATTTTTGTAGTTATACTTCTTTCGACGCGTTGGGGAAAAATGATGAGAGTAAATTTTTGTGATGCGCGCGCACACTTTCACGATAAACCGACACCCTGAAGTTAACTATAGTCACATTTTCTTTCTTTGTATTTGTTGTTTGTATTTCTTTGTATTAAAACTTTCAATGTCTTAAATTACTTTTTTTTCTATTGTTAGTGTCGTTTTTTCTACAAACGTAGAATAAGGCGAAAGATACATTTGAAAAGATTTTTATCTTGTTACGCCAAAGAAGTATAACTTCTAACGCGTGTACATAAGTACACACACACTTTTTTTTTATTCGCGTACAATTGCTAATTTAAATTGGTACAACTATAGAATTACGGTGAAGGAAAACGTCGCGGCGCGTGAGAAAATCTGATCGCGAAAATGTTCTTGTAATACCTTTTGTGAAAAAATAAAGAAGTGGGGATTTCTTAGTATTTGAAATCACAGATACGTCGTAAATAAGCATGGTGATACTTTCCTTCGGGATGAGGGCTACGGTCCTGCAATGGGTTTCTTGTAGGCTAATAATGATATAAATGTGTATATGTGACGCACTGAGGTACACATCTATAGTTACTTAGCGAAATTTTACTAATTGAACCACTGGACCACCACAACTTCACAATGCCTTCATATGTACCGCACAAATGCGTACATATATCGCCCAAAGAACATGGTCGTGGGCACCGTACCGGAGAATCGGACTGAATTTAAAAAATGATGTAGGTATTGGTTGTTATTTCTTATACACCTATTGTTTATCTAAATATCAATCGCCAATATTATGCTATATTGCCAATACAAGAGACAAGTCTTTTTCCCAATCTTCTTTCGTTAGCTCATTTACGCATACACTGGTTGAAACAGAATTGTAAAGAGAAAGATTCAGAGTATCGTCGCTCAAATTAACTTTCATAATTTCAACCTAATTTCCAAATAATAATTGAATTAGAAGGGACGTGTCTCCTCTATAGAGTATTTACTCTTTGCCGTGTATTCACAGACGTAGGACATGTTTGTTTTGGATACAATATTTACAGCTACAATAATGTGCTTAGCTTATTACTATCTAACAAATTTATGCCGCTCTGTAAACGCTTGTTCGGAAGTTTATTTACTTTTTTTTAACTACTCTGTGACCGTTTTATTTTTGAAAAAGTTCTGTGGAAAGGTTTTTCGGTCATCGCGGTAGTTCGGTTTTATGTTTACGCTTCTTTAACATTATTATTTATACCAGTGAATTACTGTTCAGTTCAATAATCAATTCCAGATAGATGTTATGATAGAAGATAGTTTTATATAATTGAAATCTTTTTTGCTCCACACGCTTTTCAATGAAATGCTTTTTAAAAGAAGAAAACCGAGAGAAAGAAGAATAAGTTTAATTATGGATAAAGATTTTTTTTCCTAGTTTTTGCTTAAGGGTTTGGTTGCATTAATCTAGATTTGACCTGGCAAGTGGTAGGTACCCTATATTAATTTTTGTAATCTTGACAAATTGAATGAAATTTAATAATGTTCGGATGGGTAATTAAAGGTGTGAAAGCGTAACAAATAAACTAACAAACTCACATTTTCATTTATAACATTTGTTAGGAAGTTAGAATATTTATCACCTCAAAGTTACTGTAAACATTAGTTAAAAAAGAAAAAAAATTGATAATAATTTTATGACGCCATCCGAGTAGAACGTTTAACAATTGGCTGGATATATTCAGTCTAAATTCCATTTTTTTTTAATTGGCCCGTTTTGTAATGGGTTCGGATGCTACGATTGAGATTGATAAGAAAAGATCACATGCGACAGAGATCCCGATGTTAAGACGGATGTGTGTTAGACGCTGCTATGACAACGGTGACGTCTCTTTGGTGGGATGGGTTGTGAATCCTATTTTAGTCGTTTTCCTATATGTCTATATATAAATCGGCAATGGGAAAATAGTTAAGAACATTTCCCTCCTCTATTTCTCTACCGATTCTCTTGATTCTTTGTTTTGTAACTACTGACGAACTTTATTGTTATCAATAGAAAAAATGAATTTTTTTTTTTATTATATAACTAATACTGGATACTTCTTAAATACTTGATCCTTATCTCCTTATCTGAAAAAAGATTATACCGATAGCTTCATTGAATATAAAGTTATTATTAATGTATTAAGAGACTAAGATTTTTATAAGCATAACGTATTCAGCGGCATGTGTTCTCTTACCGTGAAGCGGTGTCGTATTCATGCAATTTCCTCTGACCATTAAATATATTGTTATGAAAATCAACGATGCAGACGATGGAACGGATATCAGCTAGTTTTATAATAAAACAATTAACTGAAGAGTATATTTAAAAGTCATACAAAATAACTATTACTTATCTTCAAAGGCATGACTTAAAAGTGCAATAAAACTTCTCTTAAACTGAAAACCTTTGACGAGAGACTTAAAAGCTTGCACAGACGAGATGAATTGAAGTCGTCCACTTTCTAAACACATCTTCAGTTTCCTTTGCGATAACATCCTGCGATGTAAACAACTGAATGCTCTTGCATACATGCGTATATTTTGCCATGTTTTTTTCCCGTAAGTGCCTTACTTTTAAAATTTTGTAGAGTGTAGTATTTAGTATAAGTGGAATAGTTCGTGAGTTCACACAGAACACATTCAGCCATCGAGTCACAGCCTGCATTTGTATGCATTCCATACGGATAGTGTTTAATAACTGTAAATAAAGTTTAACACACACTTATCAATCAGTATGTTGTTTGTCAGCGTGTCCGTTAGTGTGGAGCCGCGTGTCTTCATCTAATGGATGTTAACGTCGCTCGTGTTTATACGTCGCGTCACAAATTCTTCTAAGCGTTCAATTAAACGCGCCCGTTTGATTCTCCGCTCTTTAATGTTCCCCGTCTTGTTTGTTTTCTATGCGGAACACAAAGTGCCTTTGAATGTATGTTATGTTGGAAATACGTTTTCTTATAAATTGTACGTAAATATTAAATGTATGAGTATGTAAAAAAATAGAAACATATTTCTAGCTATTGATATATATCTGTTGACTAGAGATACGTATTATAATTAAAGACGTATACATATGTTGCGAGTTTTGAGTGTTTTTTTTTGGCAGCCGACCTTCCAGACTATTACTACGTTTATCGAGTAGGTTATAATATTACAAGTATCTTATAATCATTTCAATTATCTAACAGGATGGTGGCTGCCTTGTTAGAACTTTCTGAGTTTTTGCGGCATCTCAGAATTTATGCTTCATGATATTATTTCCCATCCACTTCCTTTGTGCACAATAACCGGACTATATTATGTAAAATATCACCAATATTACAAAATATACAGTTAAATAGCACAAGATTATGAATAGAATATAAAATTCACTACATGACAGACTACAGGGTAAAAATGGATTCGTTCATCCAAGATAATATAATTTCATATATGTACCATGAAATATTATCTCAGTATAAGATAAAAGCTATCTTGAGAATTTAAAATAATATTAATTTAAAGTAACCAAAAACGCTTTATTCCAAAAACGTATACTCATTCGTTCGTAGTTAGTAAAACCAAGAATATTTTTTCTTAAATTAAACCATTTCGCATTCTTGGACTATGTCTTTTGTAGTATACTAGCTCGAAGAAATTCTGTGTTTTAACTCAAGAAAATGTAGTTCTTAGTCCAATTATTTGTACTTTCGATTTAAGGACAGACGGCTTCAACTGACACAAAACGGCATTCAATCAAGGATCGTTGATATACGCACAAGGTTAATCTCATTAATCGAAAATTTACATCCCGCCAAAAACCTGGAGTTTGTAATTTTTGGTTAACTCTTTTTTTTTTATTAACGTGGGGAAATCTCTTATGGATACGCCACCCTCCCGGAGGGAGGATGGGTTATGTCCGACTCGCACGGACTAAAACCCCACGGTGTACCGACAGACCGTGATTGTTGGGGCGGCATTTGGTTAACCCCTGGACTGTCCTAAACCATAACGGCCTTATTACAAAAACAAAAGTGAATACGGGTTTAACACGAGTTTTACTAAGCAGTGCCTAAAATTTAGGATCTAGTTGAACACGTGCTTATAATATACTTTATTACAAAAGCGTGTTCAAGCGGTCTCTAGCTAAATGTTTTTTATGCAAGCAACTCTGAATATCATTCGTTCAGTTCGATCTCATCATTCAAAAACATTCCATTACCTACAGATATTTTGCTAACTATTTCAATTTATGAATAATATTTTTATTCAGATCTTCATTAAGAAAATGTACTTATTATCCGTTAAATTGGTTTTCATTATTGTGATATTTTAGTCAAAGGAAGATGGTGTAATTGTTAAAATATGCAAATTTTTAATATTTATATAGTTCGCCAAAATGCGTAAGATGGAACAACAGTATAATGACAGATTTCAATATATTGTCAGATGTCAATAGTGTCATATAGTAGTAGTTATAATGCTCGTGTATCTCTAAAATTGTATAAATTATTTATTTGTGACAAATTAATTATATCCACGAAATTAATAATTTATTATGGAATGTCATTCGCCGGTTAATAGGAAAACAATAAATCACAAAAATAATGTAAGAACTATCAACTTAGACAAGTATTAAAGAATATTTACATTCAAATAATGCTAATCTGTAAACAAGGGTAAGACACTTTTTGTAATGTAACTTTTTTTAAGTAAGAGTTCAATGCGGATTTGACTGTTTTATAATAACACGGTAAATGTTTAAGCTCCATACAAACGAATGTAGACCTAATAAGGCACAGGACAACACACTGTTGGCAGCATAAGCTTAAAAAACCTGATTTATAAAATTATAAAACTTTGAAAAATAACAAATTATGTAACGTATTTTTAAATTATTCTTTCATTTGTTCGAACTTTGTTTTACTAAACGATGAAATTTATAATTTACGATATCGTGAAATTGAAAAAAAATATATTAACATGACCCGCCATTTTGAGATCTGGCTCTTAAAAAAAATGCCGAGGGGTTAATACTAAAAAAATATCAAAACCGTATTATAGAACACATAAAACACTCAATAGTGATATTTCTTAGATAGTAACCAAGTGTCTAATAAGTAATACTAAGCAAATTTGATTGAAATCTTTCAAGTACTCAGTATTTAAGACACTATTATCATGTTTATCAACTCAGCCATCGGTTTTAATAAGATAAGAGGTATAAACGCGATAACTTGTGCTAATGTCTTCTATTGTTAATACATCCTCTCCATTTAAAGTTGAGGCACTCATAAGGACTGCCGTTAGAAGTGAAAACTCAAAACAATGGAATAACTTTGTTCTCTTTTGAATTTTTAAATTAATTATAGTATGAATTATTTAAATTTCATAGTTTTTAAATTGAATTTATTATTATTAGTCAGGTTTTTACAGCTATTAGCACTCCTAAAAATAATTATTTAGATTTTTATACAGTTTATTAATAAATCAAACATATGGGCTGCACAAGTTCAATACAAAATATTAATATTACATGTACACAGGTCGCTATACTACGCCTCGCTAGTCTAACGCAAGCCGTGCAATCACAATACGGTAGGTAACACTTACTAGCATGTCACTGACACGAAACCATAAGTTTATCTCCTGCCAGAAAATACCACTCAACCCGCCTAATGAAGTTTTCACTTTTAAAAAAGTTATCTTTAAATTGTAAACACATAAAATTAATGGCTTTATTTATTCACATAGATAAAGTCTTTATACATATTAATGTAGGCACATCTATACTAAAATAAAATACTTGCCTATGTCTATCAAGTGAAGGACTAGTTAACTTGACAACGCTTGCCCGGTAGTGGTGTGCAGACCTGTGTCGCCAGGGCTGTCACGCGCATTTAATTTTTTTTATTTATATTTATCTAGCTTCTGCACGCGAGTTCGTCCGCTTGGAATAGGTACTTTGGGTTAACGCTAACACGCAGCGGAATTGATGGGAAGATCTCAAAAGGAAAAAACTCAGACTCCGTTTTCGAAACATTCTTCATTGGTGTTCCGCTCCTATTGGTCTTAGCATGATGATGTATATATAGCCTTTTGACCTTCTTCGATAAATAAACTATCTAACACTGAAATAATTTTTCAAATCAGAATAGTAGTTCCTGAGATTAGCGCGTTCAAGCAAACAAACTTTTCAGCTTTATAATATCAGCATAGAAGATTTATAAAATTCATTGCGAGAAAAAATATTATTATGAAAAGAGCTACTCATGAAGTAGTGAGAATCTTAGCGAATGAGCTGGATTTTTTCATGAAGAAAAATATTTCGATGAAATTATAACATTGTGGTAGGCCTTTTTGGATGTCTGCTTGATTAGCTACCACCTTCAAGTTGAAAATCAGTCGCCAAGCAACTATGAATGTGTTCCAACAGGGGCACTTAAAGCACTCTAGGTTTCTAACTCTTTCTTTCTAATGTTGGATGAGATTATCATTAAAAACCAGGTGGGAATATGGTTATCGATACGCTAACATCTGTAAAGTTCAAAGAAAAGAAAAATAATAAAGTCTGTTGGAAAAACTATGAACCGGTTCTGTCAATATCAATGTATGAATTGTCAATTGATTCAGTAACAAAATATTTCTATCCCTCCTCTTTTTAATTTTCAAACTTCATACCCAGAACTTAGCGGCATTTAATTCTACTGTAATTGATCAAAACTCAATTTGTAGAAAATCTGTTTACAAATTCATTGGCATCACTAAAATCAAACCGAAATAACTTTAAAGTGAAAAAAAGTGGTTAGAATTAAAATTAAGGGCTCAAATTCTCAAATGTACACAAAAATGTATACGTGCGATATATATTAAAGTTGATATTAGTGACAGCCCTATGACGTGGCGTATGGAGACTAGTCACTAATCACTCTTGCACCCAACTGTACGATACTTATCCGGATATCGCGCGTCACTTGACATTATATCGACACCGACTGTACCGGCTTCGCACTGACGAGTGCTAATTCATGTCAGCTCGGAGTTAATCCTGTTTCCGTTTTATATCAGACACACTTCTACAATAGATATATTTATGTCTATACATACATGTTCTGTACCAAACACCTTTAAAATGAAATTAATAATGCTCTGATTAAATGTGACAATGTCCACAATTCACGAACGAAAGTTCTAAACTTTTGATTGTGGAAATAATTAAATATCGCAATCATATGACAATAACCGAACTATATTACCAACGTAAACGTTATCTGTAGTAATTTATATGTTAGCACAAATCTTTTATTTTCATATTTACTTTATCGTTTGTAAGGAATGTATCTGTCCACTAGTTTTCGTGAACGCACCTTTAAAAACGTTCGCAAGTGCTGCCCTCTAAGGCAAAACAGTTTACCTTTGAATCTAACAACATACAAAACCGCTCTGAGTTATCTGCGCTAATAAACATTGCAAAACCGGTATCTATCTAACAAACCATTAAAAGAAACCAAGTGCCAGTGTAGACTTTGTGTCCTAATATTACAAAACCAGCGATCTAAGCCACGAACCAAGCCGGGGTACCCCGAAGAAGAGGATCTCCTAGTGCGGGTGAGTGGTGGATACAGTCCTACTAAATTCATTTCCTATACACCCCACCAATATATGGCGTCAAATAACAAAAGATTATGAATAAAATATAAAACCCACTCCATGACAGAATAAGATCGAGCTAAAAACTCTCTTTTCTCGTGTTACAATATTAAAATATGATTCATATTAGGAGGTAAGTAGTACCTACGTGCATTACGCAGGTGTTAGTATAATTCTTCAGTGTTGAAATGAAACCTGTCGCATTAATGAGACAGGAACGGCTGACGAGTTATAGCCCGGTCTTATCTAGATGACAGGTAGCTAAACCGGCGAGTCACGCGTCGCGCGTCGTTCGCCAGATAATTTGTCGTGCGGTTATCCGGTACTCAGTGGTTTCACTGTACCTCATTGTGACATTTTTTGTCATTCATTACATCATTGTCATTGTCACGCAATCCTAGTTAAGTAACCTATATTTAAGAAATATTAATGTTAATTGCTCGGAGCTCGGCTGTTATTGCTCGAAGTGCTAATAGATGTGAAAATCAGTAATATTTATAATTTATGAAATTTAAATAGTTACACCAGGGGTTCCCAAACTTTTTAGCCCGCGGTGAAATTTGAAATTTGGTATTTTGTCACGGTGCGCGGCCCTAACCTAGCCTATTCGAAATAGAATATAATACAGTCGGTAGAAATACGTACATTGATACTAGTTAGATAGGCACAAATAATAAAACATCCACAAGATGAATCTGTGTGTGCTGGAAATTTTATGCTTTATGTTCTACCCACGAATAACTAAGTTTAGCTACCGGAGAAAGGTTGAGAGGAGTGCCTCACGGCTCCCCTTTTTACTTTATACGGCGCACACTTTGGGAACCTCTGAGTTAGACCCTAGTTGACTTAAGAAATAAAGGAGTTATTTAATTGTTGTGAGTTTTTACTTCTCTCGGCAGTTCTTATGAGTCCTGGACTTTTTTTAATTAAAATGATTTTGAAGTGAAACTTCATATAGGAGGACTTTAAAATTCTGATCAGCAACAACGTCCGGCGGGCCAGCTAGTATATCTATAACATTTTTTGATAATTTTAACAAACTATAAAACTAAACTTTTGTTGTTAACATTTTTTTATGATGTTCGTATACGAGGTCGACGTCCTTAAGCGGCTTTATCAAAGCGGCGGTCTCTTTGTGCTGTCATCTGGATCGACCGCGCAACGTTGGCGACGCGTGGTGGCATGAAACGGCAGTATGCTGTAATTAAGTTATTTTAAGTTCAGATAGCCTAATGATTAGGACTAGTAGAATATCGACCCGATGTGCGTAGGTTCGAATCTATGTATTAAAAAATTGCAGTTCCTTTTCTTTTTTTACCTGACTACGCTATTTACCTAGTAAGGTCTTAACAGCTTCACCGGACTACTAAGGCGAGCATTTAAGGCACTCAGTCAAAAAATTGCAGAAAGAACTGACGGTGAAGGAAAACCTAGCAAGGAAGCTATAACTTATTAAGATAAGATGGAGAATATTAACATTACACAATATTCATTTTTCTATAAGTCAACTATTTACTATAACATGCTAGCTGATACCTACAACATCGTCTGCGTCGTTTATTATCTTCATTGTTTTGTTATATCTCAAAGGTAATTGTTAGTAAGTAAAGGTAAGTGTTTTCGAAGAAAGCTCCCAGGCGGCTTGACTTCTTCCGATACTTCCAACAATTATCGTTATATTTCAATCAATTTATACAAAATCTTAACAAATTATACACTTAAACCTTCCTCGAGAACGACTCTAGCTATTACTTAAAACCGCATGGAAATCCGTTCAGTATTTTATCGCGAAGAGACAGACGGACGCGGCGGAGAACTTTGTTTTATAATATTTAGTGATAATTGTAACTATGATTGTGTACAAAAATTTAAATTAACTCAGTACTCGTTCGTAATAAAAAAATATTCCAACACATAAGAGGCCTTTCTAAAAAGATTTATATAATTAAAATTATGTGTATAAATTAACTGAATAATTTAAAATTCAAATGAAATGATAAACGATTCATTATAATAGAATTAAATAGGCAACTCGACCGCGTCTGATCGCATTATTCATGTTTTCTCAACGTTATATAAATATTAATTATGTTAATAAATGTAATAAATAACAGCGAAGCAATTAACTTTCGCGGAAACCCTGTGTACTTGAGTCATTTCAACATCTTATTAATTCAGTAATCTGCGACGATGTCTCATGGATCCGTGTCGTTGTAGATACCTTGGTATGGCTTAGGGTTGTCCTTTTTTACTTTTATCTATACCATAAAAATAATTTGTTGGAGATTTTCACGTGATCTTGGAATGTAGTGGATTTTATATTTTATTCATATTCTTGGGTAATTAGCTCTATATTTTGTAACATTGTGGTGTTTTAGGTTGTATAATTTGGTTATTGTGCATAAGTGAAGTGGATGGGAAATATGACCACGGAGCATGGCTTCTGATTTGCCACAAATCTCCCCGGAAAGTGCTAACAAGACAGCAAACATTTTGTTAGTTAATTGAAATGATCGCAAGAAACATGTAATATTGTTACCTACTCGATAATGGCAGTTATAATCTACTAGAAGATGATTGGTTGCCAAAGACAAAATAAATAAAAAAATGCTTTACTTTATTGTCACTTTGTGACAGCACAATAACATTAAGGACTTATAATAACAAGACTAAATTTTTTAATACTACTCCAATTACCTAATGCAGAATTTGCTGTACATGTTAGAAACACAGCCTTACTCATACTTCGTTTCACTTTTACCACTAGCCAATGTATAATATCAGTAAAACTTAGATATAAAAAAAATCCTTAAAGTTTAGGCCACACTATATCTTCATCCCATTAAATAGAACCATTAAATGATTATAATTTGTTTTATTGGCTGAGTAAATTACAATATAAAATAGATTTAAAAGCAAGCATTCGTTAAACTGCATGTAATGTCCACGTGCATCTATAAGAACTTTACTTTTTCTATAAAACAAGTCCAATGTTCTACAATCTACACGAAAAAGAAATCGAAACACTTAAATCATTGACAACGCAGCCCTAACAGGTTTAAAAGCCGTCCGAAGGGTAAACAGCACTTTTATGGACCTCAAGTCAATTTAATTTTATAGTATAATATTTTCTAATAAACATAACATTTATTATGACATCTTTTGATGTGTTAAATTAACATTAACCCAAGTAATTAAAGTGTCTATAGTCGGTTTGAAGCATTGAAAACGTTTCATCACCTCTTTTGATATATTTAAATGAGCCGACGATCTGATATCGTTTTACTTTGTAGTAATTAAAGTGTTAAAATGGTTTGTGCTATATTGGGCCGCAGTGACACGTATGTTACAAGGTCGTTGCCTTTCGATACTAAATGCTCATATTTTTACTTAATTTTGTTATTATTGCTACGGTAATTTCGGACATAACATTTCGCAAATAACAAGTATAAGATGTCTTTTCTTTGGGAGTCATCAACGTTGTCGGCCCATATCACTGGAGAATTATATTTATATATACACAGATACATAAGATGCCACAAATGCTAAACGTATTATCAAGACACTAGCGGACCCGGCAGACGTTGTTACGCCCTAATTATAAAAAAATATATACCAAAACGTTCCTCATGAATCACTTTATCCACAGGTGAAAACCGAATGAAAATCCGTTCAGTAGTTTTTGAGTTTATCGCGAACAGACAGACGCGGTAGGGGACTTTGTTTTATTCTATGTAATGATTATGAGCTGTTTATCCTACTGTATGACTGTATTTCAAAAAAATTGACACATACTCCTTTGGTAGTCTGTAGATAAATGTAAAATGTGTTTTATAGAGGTGACACTAAGTTGAAGTATCCCAATAGGTTACTCGATGCTTAGTAGGTATTTATATATTCAGTAAAAGACCATTTACATCATATGTTACATCTATATATTTTAAATAGAAATGGGGCCATTAAAATATTACGTAAGCAGTAAAGAGGGGCAAGGATCTTTGATTTACTAATTTTTGATGGCATAAGAGTTTGGTGGATTTGGATGTGTAGATCTGATGTGTAAGGCGCGTGGTCTTATCCATGGGTTATTATCTAGGTAAGTATAGACTATAAATTCCTTAATTCGAGACACGTTAACTGATACCCATGAATCAATAAGGGAACCAGAACAGATAAAAAATACTTATATAAATATTTACGTAAGCATGGGAGGGGAGGCAAGAGCACCGCTTATTTTTGATGAAAAGGAGGCGGTAGGAAATTACAAAAATTTTGCTTACGTAGTAATTGAACCGCCCTAGTCAGTATATGTATAATTTATTTTTACAGTATACCAGGATGAGGGAAACAACTTGGAAAGATGGTACTTTCTTATTTATCAAAGGTACATACGAATATAAGTAAATTATTTGTGGGTTTGAACAAGAACTATGGAATAAACCTAGCCGGAAAAAAATGTTATTATGTAAAAATGGCCTTTGGAATTTCAGTTTCAGTTCAAAAAGTTCAAAAAAAAAAGATTGTTTCAATACTTGTATCATCGAATATAATTCTTTATAATTGTCGGGATTACGAGACGTAAATATTAACATAATAACATAGGGAGAAAATCATAAGCTCACTTCTAAGAAAATCATAATTATAAAATCATTAAAATTAATGCTGTATACAGTTGTTACATTGATATCTCTTTTGTTTTATTTTTATATTCTAACTCATATGATGTGCAAAAACCGTAAAATGAAGAATTTCTAAGTATAATAATGGAATAAATGCATTATAAAACATATAAATATAGTACAATTATATTTAAGATGTTTATAAAAATAGTAATAATTAAATCCACTGCGATTTTAATAATTTATTTTAATTGTATTAATTATCATTGTTTATTATTCAAACAACAGCGTGTTCAGTGACAGGTCGTTAAATTTTATTATACTGATAGTGTTAGCCATTTCGCATTTTTAATATAGTATAATTACATAAATAAAGTAGGAATGCTAATTTGTTTTCAGCGTATATTTATTAGTCAGTTTCAATGACTCTGACAACATTAGTATAAAAACGAAGTCCATGTATCGTGATCATTAAATTTTATTAAGGAAATATAAATATTATCTTTATTATACATGTATTCAATTGTTTAATTTGATCGTTATAGTTTGGAATATTATTTAAATAATTTATTTATATTACTACTTTATCCTTGGTTAGCAAGACAGCTACACACTATTTGAAGATAATTAAAAATTACATAAAGACCCGCTATGGTGGTTCGCTTTCACGATTCGCAATATGGTAACTATATTAACTATAATTATATGTGTATATCCAGTCCTTAAAATCTGTTGTCTTGTCGTTTGTATAATGGGTATTATTTAGCCGTTTACCAAATTAACATTTATTCATTTTAGAACCTAATGAAACACAAAAGTCAAATTCTACAGCCAGGTTGAAACTGCTCAGAGATTAAGATAATCGCAATATTACTCTGTATATAGGTATAATTGATATATTTGTTTGATTATACAGTAGTATAATCTGCAAGTGTAAAGTGGCTTCCAGACAACTTCATTTTCAATTATTTTACTTCATATTTGTCTTATTGGGGCGTTTTTGGGGTGTCGAATAACATCATAAAACTTGAGACACCCAAGTCAAGCTCACCTGCACGTGGTGCACCCTGCTGAATAACGAACGAGGCAATGGCAAAAGCGGGGTGGTAGGGTTTTACAGCCTGACTGGTTCGCAACCACCATGTATATGAAGAAAAAGCCCGTCATAGTGATTCGCTTCTGCGGGTCGCGTTTCGGGATCAGCCGTGTGCATATCCAGCTTTTTGCAGGACGGCATGACAGCGGCGACCACCGATGAATAGTGTGTCACTCGGTGGTCGCCATTGTTTTTGGACTGTACTGGTGGACTGGACAGCAGGCATGGTGCAGTCATTTTGCCGTGCTACTATAAAAAAAAAACTCTTTAATATGCGAGTTAAATCTGTTAAAAATTATACATTTTGACGTAAAATAAAACACAACTCTCCCTCATTATTAACACAAAACTCATACTCATATATTTAATAGAAATTTTAACAAAATATGAAATAAGCTTCAAAGAAATCTACTCTAGAAAATGCAACAATACATTCTTGATCACAGTTACATTTCTACCTGGTTTCGGATAGTCATAAATCAACTAATTAATCACTATACATTTTCTATTCGATTTTCTGGAGTTCCCTGACCTATCTTCGAAATTGAAGGTCCCATGGTAATGAGCTTAAAATAGTATTCCCTTAAAAGTATCGCTTTTCCAATAAAAAAACTCAAAATCGCTATATAAATGACAAAGTTCTGAGGTAACAAACATTAAAAAATACAACCGAATTGAAATTCTCATTTTTGAAGTTGGTTGGTTAAAATATAGAATGAAATTTATACTAATTTCTCGTATATAAATCATGTTAATTAAAATGCAGATACTTGCCGGAAAGGTGAGTCTACACTAAATACCCTAAACTATAATTTCAGATTCAGGATACTACTATTCCAGAACGCTGACAGTAAATTTAGTTACATTCATGTTTATAATTCGTGAATACGTGCATTCAGTACTTATTGCATTATAATAAATACGTCCAATTTTACATACCTATACTAATTTAGGCTTTTACTCTCCGGTCAACAAAATATAAAGGTCATATAATACATTGCACAAAACATGCGACATGTTCTCAAATAAACGAAATAAATTCAAAATAACGGTACAGACATATCGGTGGATAAAATAGAGTTTTAGATAATTGGTTTAGTATTTTGTTTCTCTTTCTTTATCTTATATTATTTATGATAAATTTTTAAATCTGTAAAATAGTTAAATATTTTCTTTCATTGAAATTTGCTTAACTGTTAAAGCATGCCGTGGTTTTCTATAAATATGACTACATTTAT
>MU162198.1:0-17471 GCA_015888305.1 Antheraea pernyi
ACGATAGTATGTGAGATTACAGTTGGTGTAAAACTTTGAATGTACATCATATTCTATACTGGACTTCTAGGTGATGATTTCTTCGGCAAACTTGGGTCTCAGTGCTACATATAAACTAATATATACAAACATGCAATAAATTATACATTGGGTCTTACGAGGATAAATAAATATTATAGGCATATATTTTAAAACGGTATCTACGTTCAGTCAATTTATACAGTCCACTGCCTAGGTTAGGTACCCCCGAGAGGGCGCATTGGCAGTATTTCCTCTTCGGCCAAAAGGTACGAATTGTCATAAACGCCATGGGGTTTTTAGTCAGTAAGAATCTGCTATGCCTACCTCCGCTGCTCGGTGTTGAGGTAGCATTATTATGCAAGATTTTCCCATGTTACTGTAAAAGTTAGGTATCCCTGCCTGTCTGGGTGTGACGATTGGATTTCAAATGAAAAATAACATTCAATTAAAATCATTTATATTAAATTTACATAGGCAATCGCTATTAATTTACAAGTAAACAGGACAGTAACGACAGCGTGATTATTACCCCGCAAAGGGTACGAGGGGTGTAAGGAGAGAGTGCCAATTAAAATACGCTTAATAGTATCTACAACCTCTGGGCATAATCGAAAAGTGGGATTGAACGGGGGGAATAGAAATATTACAATTCCGATTTCCTTTCAAAGTGGACGACATCGAAGTAACAGATTTTAATATCTCTTTAATAACTTTTAATTGTTGTATATTATGTGATATAAAACATACAGGATGTTATTTCAAAAAAGTTAAATAGAGTTCTTAACGAGTTAAATAACAATAACAACAAAGTGTACTAAATTCTGTTTTTTTTTATTAATCAAACCATTCATGATAGGGCAAAAAATTTAGTACACTTTGTTGTTATTGTTATTTAACTCGTTAAGAACTCTATTTAACTTTTTTGAAATAACATCCTGTATGTTTTATATCACATAATATACAACAATTAAAAGTTATTAAAGAGATATTAAAATCTGTTACTTCGATGTCGTCCACTTTGAAAGGAAATCGGAATTGTAATATTTCTATTCCCCCCGTTCAATCCCACTTTTCGATTATGCCCAGAGGTTGTAGATACTATTAAGCGTATTTTAATTGGCACTCTCTCCTTACACCCCTCGTACCCTTTGCGGGGTAATAATCACGCTGTCGTTACTGTCCTGTTTACTTGTAAATTAATAGCGATTGCCTATGTAAATTTAATATAAATGATTTTAATTGAATGTTATTTTTCATTTGAAATCCAATCGTCACACCCAGACAGGCAGGGATACCTAACTTTTACAGTAACATGGGAAAATCTTGCATAATAATGCTACCTCAACACCGAGCAGCGGAGGTAGGCATAGCAGATTCTTACTGACTAAAAACCCCATGGCGTTTATGACAATTCGTACCTTTTGGCCGAAGAGGAAATACTGCCAATGCGCCCTCTCGGGGGTACCTAACCTAGGCAGTGGACTGTATAAATTGACTGAACGTAGATACCGTTTTAAAATATATGCCTATAATATTTATTTATCCTCGTAAGACCCAATGTATAATTTATTGCATGTTTGTATATATTAGTTTATATGTAGCACTGAGACCCAAGTTTGCCGAAGAAATCATCACCTAGAAGTCCAGTATAGAATATGATGTACATTCAAAGTTTTACACCAACTGTAATCTCACATACTATCGTGATTTTTTTGTATTGTAGCACGACAAAATGACTGCACTGTGCCTGATGGTAAGCACAGTACAATCCAAAAACAATGGCGACCACCGAGTGACTCACTATCCATCGCCGGTCGCAGCTGTCATGCCGGCCTGCGAAAGCTGGATATGCACAGGCTGATCCCGAAACGCGACCTGCAGAAGCGAATCACTATGACGGGCTTTTTCGCCATATACATGGTGGCTGTAAAACTCTACCACCCCGCTATCGTCATTGCCTAGTTCGATATTCAGTAGGGTGCACCACGTGCAGGTGAGGTTGGCTTGAATGTCTCAAGTCTTATTTGTTATTCGACACCCTTTACACCCCACCCGATTGATTAATGCCATATTAATCAACAAAAGATTGTGTAATAATGTGTTTTAATTTCAAACGAAGGATTATCTAAACGCCCAATGTGCATTTTAATGAATAAAAGATGAATATATATTGGCTGAGCTTTTCATTCAAAAAAGACTAAAATACGTGGAACGCGTAAAAACATTTTGTACAATAGATTTTAACTCATCTCTACGTACACCAATTAAAGGTGTAGCGTGCTGGCCTTAAAAAAGTCTCTAAGTACACTGGCCTTTTTGAAAAGATGACATATTTGATGTCACACAGACGGATATGTATTTTTCCTCGACAAGAGAAGTCCATATATTAAAAGTCTCGATTGCAAAGTCAGTGTTTGATTTTCACATATTATATTATATGATCACGCCCCAAAAAAGGTATATGAAACATTTAAATATATAAAAATTCAGTGTCTTGATGTTTCTCTACGATGAACTCCGAAACTACTTAACTTCATAAAAGTCGGCATTTATATATAATTTGGTCCAACCTAAATGATAGGATATTTTCGATTAATGACCTTTATAATGTACTAGCTGACCCGTGCCCACTTCGTTGGGCGGTAATAGGCATTATCAAGCTACAACTTTTTTCTAGAACTCAATCATATATCTCTCATCGTTAAGGCAGCAATCCGTAGTTCAGTGAAGTGAATTGTTTCCAATATTTTTTATTCTATATTTCAACGTATGACCCCAATATTATGTTATACGACCAAGTAGCCTAAGATAAGTTAGGACCTGAATCTAGGAGGAAGACTGGTTCTTAAGTACAGCTACATTTTTACAGCTACACAGCTAGATTTTTGTAGGTGGTAGACCCACGCTGAAGCTATTACTGGTTTCAAAATGGATCAGCTTTCCCTGGGTACTATCACCATCGTACAGAACACCGGCGTGAAGTAACAATGCTTGCATTGTTGAGTTTCGTTCGGTCAGTGAGAGCGCCGAAGCCCACCTCCCCATCCTCTCCCCCTCCCTTTTTTTCCCCCAAAGACAGGCAGGCAACGCACTTTCGATTTCCCTGGTGTTGTTAGTGGCTATGGTCGGTGGTGATCACTTAACATAAGGTGACCCACCTGTTCGTTTGTCTACAACGATATCAAAAAAACTTCCTAAAATTATTAGACTTTAAGAGTTGATTTGACGTAAAATAAATTAATCGAATACGCAGTAAATTTGACAAATTGATAATTTAATCGTCCGAACGATCGACTGACCTTTATAGTTGACATGCTTGGAATAATAAACGACTAACATAAATATCATATTATTTAATTCCAAATAAACGCCGTACAACGTTTATTTTAAATGTACTACATTTATTTCGTCTAGAAATAGATGACGTCAATATAACATCGCTTGCAACAATAAAGTATAATCTTGTTTGATGTGAATTTTATCATCGAATATTATAAAATTTGATAGGCATGCAAATGTATATATAACAAACATTATTGTAAGCAAAAAAAAAACATAAATTGGCAGCATAAATAAGAGTTGTTGAGCGGTGATTAGTAGTGAGACCACGCGACTGAGTGTAAAGTTTATCCTAAACGTTTTATTATCACTACATATTATACAAAAAAGTACTCAGCCACGTCTGTCTGTCTGTTCGCGATAAACTCAAAAACTACAGAACAGATTTTCATGCAGTATTTAAAGAGTCCAGTAGATAAAGTGATTTATGAGGAAGCTTTACGTATATAATTTGTCATTGCCGGACAACGACCGGAGGGGCCGCTAGTAATTTATATGTTTAACAGTTTGACCATAAGCTCAACTGATGTTATATGACGACGTGAATTAGATGGATGCATGGATAAAACATGCTAAAACTAGAGGGTACTGGCTCCCAAGGGTAGAAGGGTAGAAGAAGGGTGGAAGACGCATATAGGTGTTTGATGCTTAGAAAAAGTCATGTTTTTTTTTATATATCATAGGAGGCAAACGGACATGTTGGTCACCTGATGTTAAGTGCTTTTTCTAAGCATCAAACACCTATATGCGTCTTCCACCCTTCTTCTACCCTTCTACCCTTGGGAGCCAGTACCCTCTAGTTTTAGCATGTTTTATCCATGCATCCATCTAATTCACGTCGTCATATAACATCAGTTGAGCTTATGGTCAAACTGTTAAACATATAAATTACTAGCGGCCCCTCCGGTCGTTGTCCGGCAATGACAAATTATATACGTAAAGCTTCCTCATAAATCACTTTATCTACTGGACTCTTTAAATACTGCATGAAAATCTGTTCTGTAGTTTTTGAGTTTATCGCGAACAGACAGACAGACGTGGCTGAGTACTTTTTTGTATAATATGTAGTGATAATAAAACGTTTAGGATAAACTTTACACTCAGTCGCGTGGTCTCACTACTAATCACCGCTCAACAACTCTTATTTATGCTGCCAATTTATGTTTTTTTTTTGCTTACAATAATGTTTGTTATATATACATTTGCATGCCTATCAAATTTTATAATATTCCATGATAAAAGTGACATCAAACAAGGTTATACTTTATTGTTGCAAGCGATGTTATACTGACGTCATCTATTTCTAGACGAAATAAATTGTAGTACATTTAAAATAAACGTTGTACGGCGTTTATTTGGAATTAAATAAAATGATATTTATGTTAGTCGTTTATTATTCCAAGCATGTCAACTATAAAGGTCAGTCGATCGTTCGGACGATTAAATTATCAATTTGTCAAATTTACTGCGTATTCGATTAATTTATTTTACGTCAAATCAACTCTTAAAGTCTAATAACTTTTTCGTCTTTCTATATAAACTACTAGCGGGCTCGGCAGACGTTATCCCGCCCTGATTTTAAAAATATCTTTGACATATTATATACTACAATGCTTCCTCATGAATCACCTTATCTACTGGTGAAACCCACATGAAAATCCGTTCAGTCGTTTTTGAGTTTATCGCGAACAGACAGACAGACAGACGCGGTAGGGGACTTTATTTTATACTATGTATTGATTGTCGTAGTAATTTACGTTACTGTGAGATAAATATACACATCTTCATACACACATATGTAGATAAATTATTATACAAAGTCGTGTCTGTTTTTTCTCTTTTATTTTTGTCATAGCTGACAAAGGAACAGGTAGGCCATCTTATGTTAAGTGATCACCACCGTTCATAGACACTAACAACACCAGGACAGTCGAAAGTGCGTTGCCAGCCTGTGTTTGGGAGAAAGGGAGTGAGGGGGAGAGGAGAGGGGAAGGGAGGTGGGCCTCTGGCGCTCTCACTGACCGAACGAAACTCAACAATGCAAGCACTGTTACTTCACGTCGGATTTCTATGAGAGGGTGATAGTACCCGGGGCGAGCTGACCCATTCATGCTGAAACCAGTAAATAGCTACTACAGCTTGGCTCTACCACCTACAAAAGGTCGAATCAAAATAAAGAATACTAATTACACTAAATTAGTATCGACTGTTACCGAGACAATAATGTTATGGAAAAATAATAATCTCGTAATTTTGTGTTTAATATCTATGTACTATATACTATAGATTGAGATTTAGAATCTTGTGTATGACTTATATATATCGTGTATATGTGTTGATACTCATTCTATATCTATGTAGGTTGGGTTTTTTCTGTTCTCTGCCTGGTTGTCTATCACCCATCTTCACCCACTTCAAGTAGATCTGTAGGTATTATTTTGTTCGCTGACTAACGCTGTTGGCCTGGCGGTTTTTTATAGTTTCACTGGCCTAGTTTTATTCTGGTAGTTGTACTTAAGAGCCAGTCTCCCTCCTAGATTCAGGTCCTAACTTATCTTAGGCCACTTGGTCTAATAACATAGGGTAATATTGTGGTCATACGTTGATATATAGAACAAAAAATATTGGAAACAATTCACTTCACTGAACTACGGATTGAATCCAGGAATAGAGGCAAACCGTATATCTAAAAGGTATAATATTAAATTACCGCTGCTAGCTGAGAATCTAAGACGAGAATTGGAAGTCTATATTCGATATTCAATTTACTGAGAAGTTCCAATGGCGGCTGCGGTATTGGAATTTTATCCTTTTTTTGTTGTCATTCCAACGTCAGATAAATTTGTATCAAACTATATTATATAATTTGTGTACAAATGCCCTATAACGTGCATGATTCGAAAAATTGTCAAACGATATCTTTTGTATATAAACTAGTGGGCCCGGCGGACATTGTCATGTCCCGATAGTAAAAAAAGCTTGATACATTATATACCTAACATTCCTCATGAGTCACTTTATCTGCTGATGACTACCGTATAAAAATCCGTTCAGTAGTTTTTCAGTTTATCGTGAACGAACAGACAGACAGACGTCGCAGAAGACATTGTTTTATAATATGATAATAATAAAAAAAATAAACGTCGTAATTAATTCAGATAGAAGAAGAAGATTCGTAAAAGCTTTTGCTCGCGGCAGCTTTTTCTGTTTTAAGCTCTTTCTTGGATGAAATGTACTCTTGTCCTCTTCTATGCCCTGACAAGGTGTGAGTAAAATTTCACGATGATCAGTTGAATAGTTAAAGCATGAAAGCGTAACGTAGAAACAAACACACATTCGCAATTTATAATATTAGTTAGGATTTTTTTTACATTGTTGTTTTAAAGGAGAGACCCAAAAAGAGGACTCCTTATTTCCTCTTACGCGAGTTCTCATATATCTCAAAAACTAAGACCATATATTTGAAGTGCAGACAATTCATTTTTCAAACGGACCGTCGCGGTCGGTGAAGTTCTGAGCGTAGTTGTGAAAACTCCGGACTAACTTCTCTGGCTGAAGTTAAGATATTCGTACGACCGATCCTCGAATTTCGGGATTTTAATATCATAATTTGACCGCGTAAATCGTATAGTAGTTCTATCCTTTTGACGCGTGGGGGATGGTTATAAAAAGGGTTACGTTCGCTACATAATGTGTTACTAAGAAATTGTTTTGTCTGGTCTTGTTCGCTTTGTTCCTAACAAGCTTTCAGTTCATTACTTTGAGGTTATTTATGTGAGATACTTGTACATAATCCTTTATTTTGTATGAATAATATCACCTGGATGACTTAGTGAAAGCTACGTATAAGCATTTTGGAAAACAAAGCCGTATAATGTACTACAATCAATTGTAATAAATAAACTGTTCGCTTATATCTCGCGTTACGCTGAATAGGTATTATTTTTATTACTTATCATTAATCTACTGATTACTTATTCGGGAGAAAAATAACATCTAATCAAGAACTTCGTTGGAAATTAAATGATATAATATTTTCAAACTTAATCGTTACTATTCTTTTGGAATTCATTTTCTGAAGAAGTTAAGACGATTTACAGTGTACAGTGTAATACTGTGGGTGTAGATTATAAATACAATGTATAAATTATTTATATATACTAATAATTTATATTATTGTACATCTATAAATTATTTAACTGCGTAATCGTTTTCGTCGAAATGTCACGATTCTCGTAGATATTATTTTTTAATTAGATTAATTATATTCTATCTTTTGTTTTATATTTTGTAATTTCGTCATAACTATTTAACATCTATAGCCTATTTACCGATGTTCTATATATACTGTTTAGTAACCATAAAATGCATAGTGATTCATAAGCTAGATAATACTATGAAAAGTTTTCCATTGTAAAAGTCTTGTTAAAATCGCTTTTGTCTTCTCAAAGATTGGCACAAACCTTCGATCAACAATAACTAGATAAAGGGTCACATACAAAATCGAAGCTAAATCCTGTCCGCGTAAATGTATACTTATTTGTAGCTATTTGTTTACTAAGAAAGGGAGAAAAAAAGTTTTAAAACAGTTTTAAGTTCAACCTAATTACAACCATGACACCTAGTAATCAAGTCACGAATATTCAAAATATTATCTAATACTTACGATAAAACGAGCAAAGCAATAAATTACTCCCTTCACAAATGAAAAGACAACATAAACGACATTTAGTGTAAATTCAACCTTAACACGCAATGAATAAAGTACTTTTTCCCGTTATTGTGCGTGGTTGCCGAGCCTTGACCAAACATTTGTACCACAGGTTTAAAATCGGTATTTTTGTTCAAAATTTAATATTATTTTTTTAGTTTAAAGCTTAAAATATAACTTATTCAACATGTATTTAGGGTAAGTAAGACACTACGGCCGTTAAATTGCTTTTTCGGGTATTATTTTTGCATTATATGAATACACTGCTGCATTGTGAAACGTACTTACGTTGGCTGTGTATCAAACAAACTAAACAAAATAAAAGCTCACATTTCAAGTGAGGTGTTATTTACCGAGACGTATTTTTCGCGCCGACCCGATGTCTAGTTATTGTTGAACGAAGGCACATACAAACAAGAGACAATTCAATTTTGTTTATGTAACATTCGATAGTCATCATCGTCATCATCATGGACAACTCTTCTCGACCCACTGCAGGGCATAGGCCTCCACCTTTTGTACGCCATTCTTTTCTATTCTATGCCAGTCTTGTCCAGATTTTTCCCACAAGATTCATGAATTCGTCGAACCATCTTGCCCTTGGTCTTCCCACGCTTCGCCTGCCCTCTCCCGGCCGTCACTCGGTCAGGAATGTACTCCACCTGCCATCACCACATCTGGCCAAGCGACATGCTCAACGCCATTTGAGTTATACGATTCGATAGTAAGGCTCATAAAATTTTGAATATTGAGACGTCTGGTCTCATGTAGACAAACACACAGAAATCAAAAAAGTACCAAAAGTGACAGCGTCGTTCCAGAAATAAACCCCGATTGTAAGTAATCTCTTTAATGTATCTCACTATGCAAATGATAATGTCTCAACAGTGACGTTGTCTCCACATGTACCCGTACCGGGGGGAGAGTGTAATATAATTCCCAGGGAATGTTTCTTGCGACCGCAGTTGAAACGGAACTTGGGGGAAAGGGGGTGTAGTCGCGGTTTTCAGACCGTATCTTTTGGTAGTACGCTTCCTAAGTTTAAGTTAAGTTTTAGAATAATTTTTAAATTTCTTTATAACAGTGGATACACAACAATTCTATCCACATGTATTAAAAGAAATTAACGTTTTTAATTTGTCTCCGTGACTGTATTTTGTGGGGCATATCTAAAGAAACTTCAGCTTTTATAGTTTTCTCATTGCTGGCGGTAGTAGTATTTGGTATATAATACTGTCATAGAATTACAAGTAAGATTAGAATACTATTAAACCATATTATTGGATTGTCGACTAAAAACTTTCACTATTTGGCTTCCATTTCGCAAATAAAACGTTTACCATAATAAATCATAAGTTTTAGAATACATGGTTATTTTTTAAAGGTATACACGATTCTGCATAGGACATTTTGTTTTAATCATTTTTTATTTGATTTTATTGTCTTTACAGTTATTGTAAATTTCTGTTCGGAATGATGTTATCACTGACTGAGTTGTGTGGATAGTTTAGAACGCTAACTATATTTACTAAAAGTTAATTAGTTCTATTATAGTAGTAGTTATCTAAGTAATGCCTATTGTGTAATTGAAAAGAATAAAGAAAGAAACCATACAGCATTACAACTACGTCAAAGATTAAGTATTCCTTTCCAGCCGATAATATGAATATTGATACACATATCAGATATTTCACTTCCAAACATTGTTAAACCAATCTCCACAATAGTTAGCACACCTAAGTATTTTCTCCATTGAGAAACTTTTTAATACGATTATAATTTTTTAACTTTTCTTTTCTTTCTAACTCGCCATTAGATGACGCTAAGTTATACTGTATTATAAGTTTGCAGGGTGGTAGTGTTTTACAGTCTGACTGGATCTCAACCACCATGTATATGGCGAAAAAGCCCGTCATAGTGATTCGCTCCTGCGGGTCGCGTTTTGGGATCAGCCTGTGCATATCCAGCTTTTTGCAGGCCGACATAACAGCAGCGACCGATGATGGATAGTGTGTCACTCGGTGGTCGCCATGGTTTTTGGATTGTACTGTGGTTACCATCAGGCATAGTGTAGACATTTTGCCGTGCTATTATAAAAAAAATAAAAAAAGTTTTATATTATACATTAACACAGGTAAATTCACTGGCAGTCGCTAGTATAATTATATTAGAAAATCTGTATATCAAAGATCACTTATAAGACGAGCATACGAGCATAAACCGAAGGTTAATTTATAAAATCCTTTGAAGATATTACGCGTAATTATTAGACTGTAATGAAATAATAATCGCTTCGTCGATTTTCGTATGTTACTTGGTGAATTCATGTGGAACAGTTTTATTAGGCCAAGTGTTCATTTGTCTCGTATATTCTAAAACATATAGCTAAGGACTTTACTCGTTTAACTATAGATATATTCTTTTTAATGTGTATCAAATCAAATCAAAAATACTTTATTCAGTTTAGGCCTTAAAAAGGCACTTATGAACGTCAAAGACTACCACCGGTTCGGAAAACAACCCAATCATCGAGAAGAACCGGCAAGAAACTCGATCGGGTACGTATTTTTAACATATATTTCCAATACATCATCAATGCTTTTAGTGGATGCACAGAGAGGAGTCAATTCCAGACATCACTATCATTCACATACTGATCCACTCTATAATATCCTTTTGAAACTAAAACCCGTTTGACGTGGTGCTTAAATTTACAGTCCGGCAAATCGGTAACATGCTTTGGGACTGTATTGTAGAACCTAATACTATTACCTAAAAAACTATTACTGGTTTTGCTAAGTCTGAAACATGGGCCCACCAGTTTATTACAGTTTCTAGTATTTAGATTATGCCGGACTTTAACTAAATTCAGTTTCTCAAAGTTTTTCCGGACATACATTAAATTATCAAGAATGTATTGGGAGGGCAGAGTTAAAATACCGAATTCCTGTTTGTGATAGATATGATGTGATAAAATGACTAGAGATACAGAGATGGCGTAGTGGTTAAAACGGTGTGTGTTGTAAGTAGTGTGTCGAAAGTAGTGAAAAATGTAATATATCAAATTTTAGTATATTTTCTTCTTTCATATAGGTTTCTTTAAACAGTATGCATACCCCGTATTTGATTAATCAGATGCAGGCCAGAAAAACATCTCGTTATCTTGAGGGCAGTTATTAAATTTATTTATAAGTGCCAACCATGAGCTATTTGCATTATTTGTAGCGATGTATAAAAAAGACCTTAAAAAACCGCCGTTCTCTCTATAAATATAACAGTGGTCTAAGAGATTGGGGACAAAAAAGGGGAACTAACTCATTTGCTATAACGCGGATCTCTATCGCCGTACTTACCAGTATAACTCGGAGGTTATTGTGCGGTTGTAGGTCTTTTTATTTGTACATGTTTGTCTAAAAAAGAAGTGTATTGTTTGTAGGGTTCATGTATGTATGGATGCATGTGAGTTTCTTTATTCCACCATTACATGTCCTTCCGAAAATCCTTACGCCATCTCGAATGATGCTGGCTATCAATAAAAAGCAATCAATATGGCGGCGGTATGGTTCCATTTTCAAAAGTGATAAACATAATTTCTATGATTATAACAATATGAGTATTAAATTGTAGGCCTTGATGAGCACATCTCAAAAGTATATATTTTTTTGGTATATATTTATATACTAGCGGACCTGGCGGACGTTGTCCTAAAAAATCCTAAAAGTTAACCGCAACGCCACCTACCGGGTCCAATTGTGAATCTAAACCATTCTTGGATCCACTGCAAGACGCACACAAAGTTTTATTAAAATCGGTCCAGCCGTTTAGGAGGAGTTCAGTGACATACACACGCACAGAAGAAATTTATATATAAAGATGTTGACTGTAGAATATTCAAAAAAGTTATCGGTACTTTAATAAAATTATATTTTCTTCGTGCTATAGAGATAACTAGTTAAAAATCGTCAGCTTGCAGAGATAGTAGAATCAGATGTTGACATGTCCGAGATACAGAGGTTAAATATGTTTTGTTCGAATTATATAAGGAGAACATGAATTGAATTATCTCACAGGGAATTACCGATCATTTCGGCTTACCGATCAATCATTTCGTGTAATCGAGGTCTTAAGAAAACAGGTTAGAGTACCAGTGCTTCTTTAATCAAATCAAATCAAAAATACTTTTTTCAGTTTAGGCCCTAATAAGGCACTTATGAACGTCAAAGACTACTACCGGTTCGGAAAACAACCCAGTCATCGAGAAGAACCGGCAAGAAACTCGATCGGGTACATTTTTTTTTAACATATATTTCTAATACATTATACAACAATGCTTTTAGTGGATGCACAGAGAGGAGTCAATTCCAGACATCACTATCATTCACATACTGATCCACTCTATAATATCCTTTTGAAACTAAAACCCGTTTGACGTGGTGCTTAAATTTACAGTCCGGCAAATCGGTAACATGCTTTGGGACTGTATTGTAGAACCTAATACTATTACCTAAAAAACTATTACTGGTTTTGCTAAGTCTGAAACATGGGCCCACCAGTTTATTACAGTTTCTAGTATTTAGATTATGCCGGACTTTTATTAAATTCAGATTTTCAACGTTTTTATGGACATACATTAAATTATAATCGTCCTGATCAGTGCACGAAGAAGGAAATTAATAGTCGAGAAAAATGTTGCCTTTTCAGTATTAGTTAGACATATACGAAAAACAATGTGTGGCTAAATTGTTTTTCATAACAAAATATAAAAAAGTCTGTGGCAACATATGTACAATTACTAAGAAGAAGTCACAGTAACCGTTTTTATCTAATCTTCATCAAGCCTAGATCACTCGGAATTTAGATGCGAGGAACTCAAATTTAAGTGTAAATACGTATTATATTATACTAGTGAACATCTAAATCAATTGCCAACCATTTGTTTGTGTCTTCTAGAAGCTGCACTTGACAGCATGACAGCAACTCTAGGTTTGGCGTGTTTGATGAACGATGAGGTGATGATGAAGCGCCAAAACCTATAATGCTGTCAAGTGCAGCTTCTAGAAGACACAAACAAATGGTTGGCAATTGATTTTTAACTTAAATAAATACATGATATATGTATAATTTTTAATTACATTAAATGTTCTTGATATTTTTGCAGCGTGTTCAATCTATAATTTTATACTAATACTAATATTATAAAGAGGTAAAGATTGTGAGTTTGTGACGTTGTAGGGAGTAATCTCTAGAACTACTGGTCCGATTTGAAAAATTCTTTGAGTGTTATATAGCTCATTTATCGAGGAAGGTTATAGGCTATATATCATCACGCTAAGACCAATAGGAGCTGAGCATCAATGAAGAATATTTCAAAATCGGGGTTTTTTTTTCTCTTGAGAGCTTCCACTACGTGTTAACGTTAGCCCAAAGTAACTATTCCACGCGAACGAAGTCGCGGGCAGAGGCTAGTACGATATAAATGTGATAAATCAAACACCGACTTTGCAATCGAGACTTTTAATATGGACTTGTCTGTCGAGGAAAAAATATATATCCGTCTGTCATCGAATATGTCGTTCATATTCAAAAAGGCAATATAAATGGCCAGCACGCTACACCACACCCCCCTACGGAGAAAGAAAGCCTAGTACAAAATATATAGTAAACATAGAAAAACTATTCTTGAAAATTAAACCGTTCTCTACAATCAGGATTATGTCTGTCGTAGTAAGCAATATCGTAACAACACTGAAACTACAATATATATTGGTGACACGAGTTATTATTTCAGTTATTTATCGTCGCTGACTATACTTGCGAAAGTCTTTTGAAGTAGTCGCCGGATGTTTACTGTCCATTCAAAGAGAAATCCTGTTTTGATACAGAGTACTACTTTGTGTTACGTATATTTTTAGCTTTAAAATATTCTCGTTCAGATTTTAAACCACAAAAGTCTTAAATATTTGCTCTATTTTTGTTTTATTAATATATTTGTAATATAAAAAGAAATCGCATACTTACTATCGTCACTCATTTTCCGCTAGAAATTATAAGAATTCGCTTAACATTTTTGAATGAAAATAACTCTCAATTTAGAGTAATAATTTAAATATATATTTACACTAGCGAGCCCGGCAGACGTTGTCCCGCCCTGATTATGAAAAAATCCTTAACAAATTATTTACTAAAACGTTCCGCATGAATCTACCTATCCATTGGTGAAAACGGCATGAATATCCGTTCGGTAGTTTTCGAGTTTATCGCAAACAGACAGACAGACCGACGCCGTAGGGGACTTTGTTTTATACTATGTAATGATAATATCTATATAAAAATAATCAAAGACAATACAGTTAAGTAAGTACCTTTTATGTTTTGTTAGTCACTTGATTTTCGTTTTATTTTATAGTTAGTAACAATTAAAGAGGTTTTTTTCGTTAGTTCTCTTCCTTACCATCGACGAGTTGCCGTTATTTACTGAACGATCCTTACGTGTATCTATCTACCTACTGTCAAAATAATGGTATATAACTGTAGTAAAATAAATAATTATGGTCAAATTTCGTCCACTGAAAGACCGCTAGTTGCAATCATGGAATAACAGACACTGTATGTCCCAATAAATATGCTTTTAACTAATTAATTATTGTTAACTTTATTGTAATAAATGGAATTATAATTATACAAGAGTGTGTTGTAAAATTGTTAATCATGTATGAATATTATCAGTCTGTATTAGGTGACTGTTGGATCGCCACTAGAACCAATGTTTCGTACTCCGCAGCTAGACAATTTCAACTAACCTAGGCAGTTTATCATTCTGTCGTACAAAGGGCGTTTCTCACCACGTCTCCACTTCAAAACTCTATCTACACTTTAGGTTATCAGTGTTTTTGTATATATAAGACAGTCGTCATAGTCTAAGTTAGCTAATCTCAGCTTTGGCTTTAAAGTTAGAATTCAGCACAGCTGTAAAATTATACAAGTTTCGAGCTACGTAGATGTTAACCGATGGAACATAGTGATTGAACATTCTTATCTTCAAAGATCATGGAGGCGGCTATATGAAGACTTGATACGAATAATGCTTATTTTGAATAAGCAGCTAAACATACCTAAAGCCATCATCATTTTCTTACCCTTATCCCACCTAAGTAGGGTCGGCACAACATGTTTTCCTCTTCCATGCTCGCCTATCAGATGTAATCTCAGTCATCACAACTTTTACACACATATCATTTTTCACACAATCCATCCATGCTTTTTTCGGTCTTCCTCTACTCTTATATCCATAGACCGTCATACTCAAAGCTTTTCTAGTTACATGGTCTTCATCTCTCCTCATAACATGCCCATACCATGCTAACCTATTACTCCTTAACTTATCTGTTACTGGTGCTATTTTCAAACTTCCTCTGATATATTTATTCCTAATCTTATCCATTCTAGTTACACCACACACCCACCTTAACATTCGCATCTCTGCCACATGTAGTTTTCTCTCATCCGTCTCGGATGAGAGAAATTCCAAGAATAATTCCACGTAACATCATTAAAAAAGAAATATCTATTCTCCACAAACAATATTTTAACTTGTGCAGGGTAACTCGGAGAGCAGTTTACGACCCGGTGAGTTCGTGAGGTCGCTGGCGATGCAGATCCTGAGCCACTCCTCACGCCGCCCGAGACCCGACACCGACAGAGACCTCTCGCACAACGAAACCAACTGTGATAGGTTAGTTTCCCAAACTCCAATTTTAATTTGTTTAGTAGCATTAGATAAATAAAGATTCTGTGGCCATTTATATGTTCATGTGTCGATATTAACAATATCTTTTGTTTATTTCGAGATATATTAATTCGGTTTATGCGAATATTTGTGTATTTAAGAATACGTAATGAGCCGTTTATACTATTTCGACTATTGGAATGTTAGCAATAGTTTACAGCTGTGGTCGGCAATACACGGTTCTTTCTCTCATTGACTGTGACTCTTCCAATAAATGTGTAATGCACAAACGAAATATGATTTATTAATATGCTTTGTAAGAAACAGGTTGTTTTTGAAACTTAAGCCTATAGAGAGGAAGTACATTTATAGCAAGCAATAATAACACGGTTTGTTGCTCACATAAAAAAAGATATTTATCAAGGGCAAGTTCGAATATATACTCTTAATCCTGATTATTTCCATAAAAATGTTTCAACTAAAGCATAGCTTAAGTTTTATAAAAAGGTCCTTTGAATAAACTTCATTCTTGTATTATAAATTTGGCTCTTTTGTATGATAATTTTGCCGACCACGGGCTCAGACCAATAGTTCCCAAATTTTTTGGCCTGGTAGACCTATCTTTCAAAATTCAAATGTGTTTTTGACGGATAGAATTGTTTGTAACTTGGTAAGTTTTAGTATGTAAAAAAATTATTTGATGCTCGCCGATCTCCAGATGTTGTTTTCGCGGGCGTAAAGGCCCCTTAAAGTTCGAAATCGACCCCCAAGGGGTCCATATGAACTTTTTAGGGACCTACACCTACCTAGACCTAGTTTAGACTATTCAAATAATTCAAGTATTTCCAATTATTTCAATATTTCTATTATTTTTTTTATGAATTGGCGAACTTATTGTAATGAAGACGGTAGTATACATCTATAAACTTGTGTTAATAAAGTATGTATCGCTGTCGCCAGGAATTCTGAAGAAGAAAGGTTGATTAGCCGTTTCCAGGAGCTCGGTGATGACCCAGAAGAGAGTTCCAAACCTCTGTTAGCTGACAGTGAAGGTATTACATGTCCTGTTTATTATCTCTATATGTTTATTATCTGTTTATTATATTCCTATAACATGGGGTCCTTCAAGCGTAACGTGAAGAGACCATTACGCAGGCCGGCATGACAGCGACAACCGCCGGAGGTAGTATCTCTCGGTGGTCGCCGTTCTTTTTGGATTGTACTGTGCTCACCATCAGCCACAGTGCAGTCACTTTACCGTGCTACAATAAAAAAAATCTCTTGTTTAAATATATAAAAATCCAGTGTCATGAAGTTTGTCCACAATTAACTCTGAAACTATTCAACCGATCTTCAAGGAATGTTGGCATTTATGTAGGTCCAACTTTAGAGATATGATAATTTATATTTCGATTAATGGCCTCGATATTTTCTTTATTTAATTAAATTATTGTCAATGTTGATTATTATAACTGGTAACGCCATCTAGTTTAGAACTCACAACAACTCCAAACATCCCCCCCTTTCCTGTCGTGCATGAATGGTCGCTCACTTACCCTCTCGCAACGTCTACCGCGCTGACGTGACCTACATATTTTTCGCTTTATTTCGCATCCCGCGCTCCTGATTCTATTGAAGAATCCAGGAGATATTATCGCGCCGTTATAGGTGAAA
>MU162198.1:17994-28029 GCA_015888305.1 Antheraea pernyi
GATAAAATCATATATGGTCAATTACAACATAAAATTACAGCGTAGTAATTACAATCACAGGCATGCATTACATTAATAGATGACAAAAAATAAAAACTAATTCTAATTAGGAACTATATAGATTAGATACAGTTTTACAGGTACACCATCAAGTTATGTTTTTAATCAAGTGCCACCTGAATGATCCAAATGGATCGAAAAATATGTCGATGTTGTTTTTTGTTCGAGATACGTCATTATACAATAATATATATGATACTATTGACATCTGACAATGTATATAAATCTGTCATTATACTGTTACTCCATGTTACGCACATTGGCGAAATATACTAATATTAAAAAATTGCATGTTTTAACAATTACATCATCTTTTTTTACTAAAATATCACAATAACGATAACCAATTTAACGTATATTAAGTAAATGTTCTTATTGAAGATCTGAACAAAAATATTATTAATAAATTGAAATAGTTTGTAAAATATCTGTATATAATGGAACGTTTTTGAATGGTGATTTCGAATTGAACGAATGCTATTCAGAGTTGCTTGCATAAAAAACGTTTTGCTAGAGACCGCTTAGACACGCTTTTGTAATAAAGTATTATAAGCACGTGTTCAACTAGATCTCAAATGTTAGGCACTGCTTAGTAAAACTCGTGTTAAACCAGTATTCATTGTTGTTTTTGTACTAAGGTAAAGTACAAAAAAAATCGACCCTTAGACGATCCCTAGTTAAAACAATTGAAAAGCTCTATACGTATAATTAACGAAAAAAAAAACGATGTATTCCGTTTTGTTTCGATGAAATCTTAAATAATAAATTACCAATTTTATGAAGACTTAATGTTATATCAGATATATATCTCTCTCAGTATGATACCGCATCAAGGTCTGCCTACGCATTTTAAACGATTGATGATTTCATTAATTAGTTCGGTTTGCGGTGCGGTTGCCCCACTGCGTATATCGTACGCTGAGTGTGACGTAACCGCTTACGTTAATGTTGGCCCTCACCTGAAACACCGTTGTTTTGTTAACATATATATGAGTATTGTACAATTAAATTTATCATGAGATTATCATGGTTCTGCTGCTACATATTTGCATCTGGTGAGATGAAAGTAGAACTAAGTAAACTGGCGAATTGGGAACACTATACCGAAAAAAGACTAAGTAGGTTTCATACTAAAATGTATTTTTTTAACGAGATTTTGCTACGGTACTACTGCGAATTTGAATATAACAATGCTCAGTCAGTCTTTTTGGGCCGTTCTGAATATAGATGAAGTTTGGGCTTGCTAGTCAAGTGCAAGTGCAGTCTTCATTAACCAAATGTTTTCACTTAAATCGTATCGTCATAAGTATTCATACTTTCTTTTAACTGTAATATAATGTATATTAAAATTTACTTTCAATATGGTTATAATATTATTCTTCATTTCAATTTTAAAGAAAGCGTACAATAAGAGAAATCACCATAGTATTTTGGATGTGGAAGACTAAAACCCAGAAAGCGGCGGCAATATGCTCATTCCGTATTCGACACCGCTGCAACCGAGATCTCGGGAACCAACATTTTTATTAAAATACAACCGTCTCGCTCGCACAACAAAGTAAATGATCGACTTTCAGTAGGGTAAACACTCGCTTTAAAATTTTTCTTTATAATATTTTGGTGTCCTTCCTAATACTATAACTGCGACTGTGAGTTTGTTTGTTACGCTTTCAAGAGTAATATACAGAGCTGATCTTTATGAAATTTGGTATATGTGCTGTTCCCCAGGAATAAGTTAAATCTACATTATTAACGCGAGAGAAGCCGCAGGTAAAACTAGTTATTTTTGTTGTTGTCATTTTATAGTTTGTGATGTTTGTTTTCAAATCGTCAACATACATGAAATATCGTTTTTGTCTTTCGCAAAGATAAATATTAGTCAATTTATATCTTCTCTGATAATTCTTCGAGGTCTAATACAAATGTTTAAAGCTGAAAACATTCTTGATTGATATAACTAAAACTTAGCGTAGCTTTTACCCGTGGCAGCCCTACAGCCGTTCTTCAAACCGCATCTTGGACGAAATTCAGTAGCTCGTATATAGGGAAATTCAGTGAAATAAACTAAGATATATCTCTGGAAACTATGTAACTAGAAATACATTTTATGTAGAAGATAGCGAGAATAAAACACCGAATACATATTGTGTTATTGTGTGTAATATCATATATATTAACACGTGAAGCCTAAACTTTGTTCCCCGTTTTTAAAGGAATTGCGTGAACGGATGAACGTGAAACTTGGCATAGTTAAAGTTTATATGGAGGAGAAGTGCAGAAAGCTATTTATTTTATATAAAATATTTATTTTATATAAAATGCATTAGAAGTACATTAAATTAATTAAAATATGCATTACTCACACTACTGCTTCAATTTTACACAACATATATACACATGTAAATAAAAAAGACATTTTGACATCTGTCAATATAGGACTTCAAAAAAGGTTGTGAACCCTTTTTCATTCTACATTCAACAATGATAATATAACATACAACTATTATTATAATATTTATACCTTTAAAAAATCAATGAACTATGATCGAATGTCGACCACTGGGCGCCCACTAGTTGTATCTAAAACATAAAATATAATAATAACTATCATAACGCATTAAACAAATGTATAAAATAGCCAAAAAAAATATATGTCAACATATGGTTCTGGACTGTCAATATAAAAAAAAAAACATTTATATTATTTAAATAAACACAAATAGTATATTACTTATACTCCAGATTTTTTCGATGAATCATACGATTTTTAATAATATATTATGTTACCGAATATCGTATGATGCTTCCGTATTGCTCACAGTTCGCGGCGGTCAGTCAGTGACCTGCTCAAAAAATATATACGCTAGTGTGAAGGTCGATCGCGGGATGTAATTTCGAGATATGATATACATTATTGCCGGTAAAAATCGATAAAAAATATTCAAAGTTTCAATAAACAAACAAGTTTACACATAACCAACGTGTTTAAATATAAACGAAATATTATATAATCATTTATGTATTAGTATATAATCTTGTACAATCAATATTTGCGTATCAGCCGCGACTTCTCCCGTGTTGTCCTGCGCACGCGCACCACACCGCTTGCTCCACTTCCCCAGGGCAAGAAATGCATATCGCGGGACATATAGTGCTTAGAATAATAGTAGTTTCTTAAAACTTTAATACCTTTTTATTAAATGGCGATGTCGTGATAATTTTTTGGATAAGGGCCAAGTGGCTAAGACAGTAAAACTAAAGAAATATATTTTAAAGAAATAAATTTATTTTGATAGTTTCGCGTGATTCGTGTATAACGGCGTGCCTCTATTATCTTATTTATATAGATTATATACTTTATTTATTTATTTTATTTTAATACAACTGATTAAGAATTAATGAAAACTTTTATTATATACTACACTGAACTTTTAACATACAGCGGGATTTTGGCGGGATTTTGGTGTGTCATGTAGTGGATTTTATATTTTATTCATGATCTTGTGTTACTTGACTCTATATTGTGTAGGTTTGGTGGTATTTTATGTAATATAATTTGATTCTTGTGCATAAGTGAAGTGAATGGAAAATAATACCACGGACCATGAATTCTGAGATGCCACAAAAACTCCATGGAAAGTTCTAACAAGATGGCCGCCATCTTGTTAGTTCATTGAAATTATATCAAGAAACTTGTAATATTCTTAGGTTTGTTATTCAGATCCTTAAAGTTTATATATTACGTGATATACCATTAAGTCTTTTGTGGTCTACAATCCGGGGCTACTTTTATTGTTAATGTAATTTTATTTTGGGGTACGAAAATTGTAGATCAGTCCAACAGACGAACTGAAAATCTATTATATTGAATGTTTCAATCGTGTGGCCTTTCAGTAGCAATCAGTTTGTATCTTATTAGTTCATGCTCGCGGCCTCACTCGCTTTAATGTAAATTGTACCGATCCCTCAAGAGCAGTACTTTTTTTCTGTGTTAAAGTTATCCTATGTTCTTACTCATGTATTTGACAATGTCTATGCAAAATTTTATGTTGGTCGACTGAATAGTTAAGACGTGAAAACGTAACAAACAAACTATCTACCGCATTTTTATATGTTACTGTCGGTTTGCACACATCTGAATATTGTTTTTCGATTGTAGTTTATATTTTGTACTTAAACTGTGCTGTATCTGGCGAAGATAGATCAGTAATAGCGTGTTCGGAAACCATGTCGATCGACGGAAAGAATAATATAATAAACATATAATAAAGGGTAACGGGACGAAATCTGTACATTAAATATTTAAAAGGAAAAGTACTCTGCGGAGGCTTAGAATCAATGATTTTTGTCAGCCTGTCTGTCGATTTACGCAAATACTACTAGACGGATTTTTATGAAATTTGCTATGGTAATAGTTTATACACCGGTATAACATTTAGGATGCTTTACATATATGTCACTTTCGTATATATGTATATCTTACTTATAAGAAAACACAAAAGATAATACATTTACGCAAGAACTATTAGAGGGATTTTCACGAAATAATAATATTATAAAGTCATGGCCGCATTAGCTACTATACCCAAGTTAAATATCAGTTGCCAATCTCTTATAGGTGTATTCCGGTGGCTGACATTGAAAAAGAGTATTCCTCTAGGCTTAGTTTATCATTGTATGAGACATTATCTCTATACCTTTAAACGAGCAATTCTTGTATATTTTTATATTGTTATATACTCAGAATCTCGGAAACGGCGTCAGTGATTGCCGTGAAACTTAGTATGTAGGTGGTTTCGGGGACGATAAATCGATCTAGCTAGATTTCGTTCATAGACAACTTTTTTTATCTGAGTTTTCAGGCAATGAAAAATTTAGCTAGAATGTAAAGGTCAATTTCGCCACCGCTGTCAAAACAAAAATTGCTCTGATGGAAATCGGCTGCTTCGAAAATCCGTCTTACCCCGGATAGCAAGAGAGATGTCTTTTTAATTTTTTTTTTTTTTTTTGTATAAAAATGCTAATTTTTTGAGGCAAACCTAACGGTTTATTTTAATTTATAAATGATATTTAAAGAACCGAGCTAGGCTCGGTCGTCCAGTTACCCGTTATTAAATTACGTAATGTCAAGTGAGGTGATAAAACCAACAAACAAGAAAATATCGGATTAAATGCAATCAATTTGCGTAGCTTTTGTATAAAAAAATAAACTAAACAACAACAAAGAAAATCGCATTTTCAACACGCAAACATGAATAATTCTATATAGGGTTGCTACCGTAGCCGACTATTTCCTTTTAATATTCCGCGGCGAGATAAATGTAGCGAGACATTGGTTATGATTGATCGTGTGCCGGGTTTAATTCGCGCCGGCGAGCCAAAGGTCGATGTATTGGAAATGGTTGTACCTTCCCGTATACCGTGTTCGCGGTTTTATACGGCTATTTTTGTTACTGTAACAAGTTACGCGTTGCATACAAAGGGCTTCGTATCGCCGTCACCAATGTTTTTTGATTTCGCTATGTTTTTACTTCGTGCGTATTCATGCCTTCTGATGTTGGTAGGTTTATATTCAGATAATGCTATATTCTAAGAACGCTCAACATTTTGTAAATATAACCAACTTTTCTTCTGAATTTAGTACAAGTCTGCAAATTGCAAATATTGACAGATTAACCCCTCGGCTGATTTTTTCAGACCAAGATATCAAAATGGCAGATAATGTTTTTAGTATTCAGTCAATTTTTTTACCATTATAACTTAACATGGCATAATTTGTTATTGTTCAACTTTTTCAAACTTTTCTAATAATAACAGTATTTTTTTTTTATTTATCCTGCCAACAGTCTGTTGAAGGTCTTGTTTTGTTCATTTGTATGGAGCTTAAACCGTTATGGTTTTGAACAGATATTATTCAGAACTATAACGTGTTCTTATTTAAAAAATGTATGGGTCAAATTTTCCTTATAACGATGTCTAAGAAAATGTTTGCGTCAGCATATACTTCACTAAGGATAAGTCACATTAACCATTTTTATATAAAAACATTTGATCAAAATTAATCAAACAAAATACGATGAGTTTGATGGTTCTGCTCTCATATATGTTCAATCATAACAATTTAAAAAAGTGTTCAGTTTAACAGATCTGGCCTGGATTCACACGGGAGCAGTTTACGTACCCACTGTACGCAGACATAGCCGGGGCTGGTCGCTACTATTTTATATATTGAAAGGATCTTTAGGAATAAAGGATTGTTGTCATCTATTAACGCATCTATAAATCTATCAGTGGTTTTCAACCAGACTGCAAAATTCAAACCCTCCTGAAATATCAATAACTTTTTCTTTTGTTAACGATTCCCTCTTCATTCAAATGCGTACCGATCTTGGATTGCATCGCTTTTTTGTTACTCTCAAAAGATTTGCATTCGAGATTACAACGTGGACGGCTAATTTCGCGAAGGGAACCGTTCTCTCCTTTGTGAGATGTACGTTATTTAAATATACGTTGATTGAGAGACGCCGGGAGAGCGGTGAAGTTTTATTGACGTCGAAACGTTTAAAAAATATACCTTCTACATATTCCTGTAAATGTTAAGGCAGGTATTTAGCATTTCGTATATACATTCACTGCACACAACACATAATACAACTGTTAATGTTTTTGTTTATATTTCTAATAGAGAAGGTTTTTAAATTGAGACTAGTTTTATCCCGCGACTTAGTCCGCGTGGAATAGTTACTTTAGGCTAACGCTAATTTGAACTCACGACTTCGTTTACGAAGGTGAAAATATTTTTAAATAATATGTACGTTAATCACGATTTCGAAATATTCTGCATTGGCGTTCCGCTCATATTGGTCTTAGCGTGATGATATTATAGCCTTCCTCGATAAATGAGCTATCTAACTGAAATAATTTTTTCTGTGTCCAGTGGTTCCTGAGATTAGCGCGTTCAAGCAAACAAACTCAGCTTTTTAATATTCGTATGTATAAATTAGTATAGATTATGAACGCAATCATTACTTTTTGATTCTTAAGATAATTGTTCCTATAGTTATATTTAAAATCATTGTAGGTTGCATTTTTTTCATTATAATTTTGTCAGTAATACTTACCCCCTCCAATCCTCTTACCGATTTAAGGTTAACTCCATTACAATTTACTTTTACTGCCTAAATACATTCTTTTTTCTTTTTTTGTATGTCATAGTAGGCAAACAGACAGTTGGGTCACCTGATGTTAAGTGATCACCACCGTCCATAGACACTTGCAACACTAGGGGAGTCGCAAGTGGGTTGCTAGCCTGTGTTGGGGGATCGAGGACGGGAAGGGGGAATGGAGAGGACCCGTTCATGCTGAAACCAATAATAGGTTCAGCGTGGCTCTACCACCTACCAAAAATTCTGAAAAGTTATACCTTTAAATTTCTCACCATTACCAATTCATCCGTTTAGGAGATTAGCTCCGAACACCAAACAATTCAAATTTATTTATATGTATAGCAGTTTGACCCGCAGCTATACTCTGGTTAATTTTGTACTATCCCATGGAAATAACACTTTACCCTGTAATGTTAGGTACATTCTATGTCATCTATGTCATCTTCTATACGTCTGGCAATGTGCATGTAAAATTTCATAATGTTCGTTGGAGTAAAAACATCAAAAAAACATTTTCGCATTTATAATATTAGTTAGCAAATTATCGGCCTTTTTATTAAATCTCGTAGATAATTAAATATGAATATTACGCGTTAAAGAAACACGAAATGTAATAATAACAAACATTATATGAATGGGAAATGAATGGTTGATGTCCCCACGTAAATAAAAAAAAAAAAAAGTTATAAGCTGTTAGTTTCTTTGACATTTAATTTCCTCGTCGAGCATAGGATATTGTTACGTCATTATTTATGTTAATGGTAGCAGATGAATAGTCATGAATATTGCTCTTATATCATAACGTATTATTGTCATCTCGAGAAACAATGTAATAGATTTGACAGATACTTGCGAATGGAGGTATTGAGGACATATATAAATGAATTAACAATAATAAGTTTCTTTTAGTTTTTTCCTACATGGAATATTAGGATCGGTGATGTATTCGAGCCAAGAGTTGAGTAACTTTGCTGTTACAGTTTTTACATCTTTAATTTTAACACTATTGTATGATAAACTAGTTTTTGTTCGTGGCGTCGCTATAAAGAATTAATCTAACCCTCGGGGAGAGGTTTTCTAGATGAAACATATCCTATGTCATTTTCTGTTCCATAGACAACGTGTGTGAACAATTTAGGTAGAACAGTTAAGACATGAAAGCGTAACAAACAAATTTATGATCACATTTATAATATTGGTTTGGATATATTATTTTGTTATATTGTTAAAATCCTTTTTGAATAAACCTATATGTTTTTGTATGTAAATTAGAACTCACAATTGTTGATTTCTTTAATGAATAAATACATAATTAGACCCTTTTTGCATTTCTAAGTAAGAGTATTTAATAAGGGTTAACAACCGAATACAGAAATGATCATTCGTAACCTCTCATGTGAAGATATTCCACAGTCGTGTTTAAACCAGTTTTATCTACAATTAGTGTTTGCCTGCGATTTTATGCATTTAAATACACGTTCTACGTTACCAGAAACTGTCTTGTATGAATTACATTGGGCCTTCCTTTCTTAAAGCTACAATGAATCAATGGTAGCGTGTTTGGCACTACGTAGATCTTTAAAGGAAAATATAATTAAACTAACGCACGATGGTAAGGCTTTTTGAAATAACCATCTGGCTGACTAACACTCTCAAGTTCAAAACCTATCCCTATGCACATCTTCTTCTTTTTCCCTTATCCAACATCTTTTCCTTTTCCACTCTCCTCTGTCAAATGTCTCCTCAGTATTGACACCTTTCATACACATATCATTATCATCTTCTTCCTTCCTTTACTTCTTCCATCTGTCTTCCTTTACTTCTTTACTAGTTACATGGTTTTCATGCCTACTCATAATATGCCTGTACCATGCTAACCTATTACTCCTTATCTTTCCTGTCATTGGTGCTATTTTCTATCTTCCTCTCACATACTCATTCTTAATATTATTCGCTCTAGTTACACCTCAAATTCATCATTAACATTCGCATCTCTACAACATGTAATCTTTTCTCATCCCCCACTTTCGTAGCCAAGCATTCGGATCCCTATAATATGACTGGTCTAGTTTTATACATCTTTCCCTTGAATTTCTACGATATCTATGGGTAAAGAAAACTACCCCAGACACCTTTCGCAAGCACATATAGTATCGAAACTATGAATGTTTTTGCCATTAAAATGACTCCTAAGTGCGTCATCTTTAGTTCATATATCAACTAATGATTACGCCCGCCACTGACATTAAAGCCATGAATAATTCTGTGAATATGTAAATATACTTATTATTCCATCGCGTCGGTATCAACTTATGAAAGTGCTAATATACGCCCTATTTTTAGTTATTCAACGGAAAATAAATGCCCATACGACATATGACATTGTTCGTAGAGTCATAAATGTCGCTGTGGTTTCAAAAATTTACACAGAGTGCATTTGACGGCATAAAATACCAAGGCTTAGTGCGTATATAACAAAGGGGCAGTAAGGCAGTTTTAGGCTAGTCTGTTATATTGGTACGATGATGGTTTAAGTGCTAAGTTATTATTCATACACCACATCTATGTAGGTTGGAATCCTACAATGATTTGAAACTTTCAATAAAGACAAATATTGTGATGAAACAATGGTACCATTTTGTAATATAAGTCCGGGCCTACTAGTCCAAAATCTGTTACCTATTATTAACACTACGACACTGATCCGTTAGCAGCATTTGAGAACTATCCTTTCTTGGGTGTTAGTGTGTGGTTAACTTAGGCGACATTGTCTCTTAGCGTCAATTTTTTTTTACCAAACATGAAACTT
>MU162199.1:0-10349 GCA_015888305.1 Antheraea pernyi
TCTTCCCTTCACCTCTTGCGTTTTTACCTTGTACCGACTGGGTTATTGGAGCCGAACTCACAAGGGCGTCTGTCTGAATTTCCGAAAAAGCCTGCTCGGCCCCTATAACCGGGGCGTGTGTGGCTATTCTTTTGGCTGAGACAGAGGCACTTGTATCCGCACCTAGTGGTCCACGACGAAGGTTCCCAGAAACGAGGTTCTTCTCTATCACATCAAAACGTGCTCCAATCATAGCGTTAGTTTGGAGCATAATAGAGCGTGTTATCTCCTCTATCGTCTCACGAAGAGGTGTGGGATCAGTCGGTATAGGGATAGGCTGCTGACGGGGGAGCCTCGCCAGTTCTTCCCTAAGTTCAGCGACTTGCCGGCGCACCTCCACCAACTCGTCCGCCTGTTTCGCATTGGCTTCCCTCAGCTTGTCGTGCTCGGCCTGTAGTTTCGCCATTTCTTCGGGGACGGAGCGACTGCCCAACTCGGAAATTACGTCCTGGATGGATCCTGCAGCATCCTTCAGAAGCCTCTGAAAGACCCCTTTTAGGTGAGCTGAGTGTGCCGCCACGTACAGGATCCTATCCACGTCGGCTGCCACCCTCTTGTGAAGCTCTGACGCCAGCTGTTCCTGAGGGGCCTTAGCGATGACGCCTTTCTGCGTTATACGCTGCGTCTGGACCGCCTCGACCATCCGGCTCGCCTCTTCTTCCGCCTTCCGGCGTTCCGCCTCCTTTTTTAGGTCGTCCTGCATCTTCTTGGCCTTAGCCTGACCCACGTACTGGCCTGTCGTGGGTGGACGCCCTCTGTCCTTTTTCTTGGCGACAGGTGTGCAGAGACGGAACACTGTGGTTCGCGTGTCTGAGCACGTGGAATCAGTGTCCGATGCTTGAGCGCCTGCAGTTTGAGCATCACTCTCTTCACTTGCTGCGGCCGACTGGTATTCCAGCGAGTTGCTATCAGTCTCAGTCGCAGGTGATTCAGTTGTCCGTTTATTCGTAGCGGTGGTCGTCGTGTTTTTGGCAGAATCGATAGTCCTTGTTCGTGCCCTGGTCCTTGGTTTTGATTGAAGCAAAATTTTGCCCCCCCCAGACACGGTGGGGCTGCCCGAGCCCGAGGGCTCGGGGAGGGATTCTCCGGCTCCTGAGGAGCCGGTACCCTCCTGGGGTAATACCTTTTTAAATCTTGCTTTCATATTTGGTAGTAGAATCGGTGTCCGAAAGAATGCAATGGTCATGTGTGAGGAGGAATCGGTGTCCGTGTGAAAAGCCAAGTCGCGTCAGGTATCAGCCGCCGGTCAGAGGGACCGACGTTGCCCAGGGTGCACCACGTGGAGGTTCCTGACATCGCACCCCAACCTAACCTAACCTAACCTAACCTAAACTAACCTAACCTAACCTAACCTAACCTAAACTAACCTAACCTAACCTAACCTAACATAACCTAACCTAACCTAACCTAACCTAAACTAACCTAACCTAACATAACCTAACCTAACCTAACCTAACCTAAACTAACCTAACCTAACATAACCTAACCTAACCTAACCTAACCTAAACTAACCTAACCTAACATAACCTAACCTAACCTAACCTAACCTAAACTAACCTAACCTAACATAACCTAACCTAACCTAACCTAACCTAAACTAACCTAACCTAACATAACCTAACCTAACCTAACCTAACCTAAACTAACCTAACCTAACCTAACCTAACCTAAACTAACCTAACCTAACCTAACCTAACCTAAACTAACCTAACCTAACCTAACCTAACCTAAACTAACCTAACCTAACCTAACCTAACCTAAACTAACCTAACCTAACCTAACCTAACCTAAACTAACCTAACCTAACCTAACCTAACCTAAACTAACCTAACCTAACCTAACCTAACCTAAACTAACCTAACCTAACCTAACCTAACCTAAACTAACCTAACCTAACCTAACCTAACCTAAACTAACCTAACCTAACCTAACCTAACCTAAACTAACCTAACCTAACCTAACCTAACCTAAACTAACCTAACCTAACCTAACCTAACCTAAACTAACCTAACCTAACCTAACCTAACCTAAACTAACCTAACCTAACCTAACCTAACCTAAACTAACCTAACCTAACCTAACCTAACCTAAACTAACCTAACCTAACCTAACCTAACCTAAACTAACCTAACCTAACCTAACCTAACCTAAACTAACCTAACCTAACCTAACCTAACCTAAACTAACCTAACCTAACCTAACCTAACCTAAACTAACCTAACCTAACCTAACCTAACCTAAACTAACCTAACCTAACCTAACCTAACCTAAACTAACCTAACCTAACCTAACCTAACCTAAACTAACCTAACCTAACCTAACCTAACCTAAACTAACCTAACCTAACCTAACCTAACCTAAACTAACCTAACCTAACCTAACCTAACCTAAACTAACCTAACCTAACCTAACCTAACCTAAACTAACCTAACCTAACCTAACCTAACCTAAACTAACCTAACCTAACCTAACCTAACCTAAACTAACCTAACCTAACCTAACCTAACCTAAACTAACCTAACCTAACCTAACCTAACCTAAACTAACCTAACCTAACCTAACCTAACCTAAACTAACCTAACCTAACCTAACCTAACCTAAACTAACCTAACCTAACCTAACCTAACCTAAACTAACCTAACCTAACCTAACCTAACCTAAACTAACCTAACCTAACCTAACCTAACCTAAACTAACCTAACCTAACCTAACCTAACCTAAACTAACCTAACCTAACCTAACCTAACCTAAACTAACCTAACCTAACCTAACCTAACCTAAACTAACCTAACCTAACCTAACCTAACCTAAACTAACCTAACCTAACCTAACCTAACCTAAACTAACCTAACCTAACCTAACCTAACCTAAACTAACCTAACCTAACCTAACCTAACCTAAACTAACCTAACCTAACCTAACCTAACCTAAACTAACCTAACCTAACCTAACCTAACCTAAACTAACCTAACCTAACCTAACCTAACCTAAACTAACCTAACCTAACCTAACCTAACCTAAACTAACCTAACCTAACCTAACCTAACCTAAACTAACCTAACCTAACCTAACCTAACCTAAACTAACCTAACCTAACCTAACCTAACCTAAACTAACCTAACCTAACCTAACCTAACCTAAACTAACCTAACCTAACCTAACCTAACCTAAACTAACCTAACCTAACCTAACCTAACCTAAACTAACCTAACCTAACCTAACCTAACCTAAACTAACCTAACCTAACCTAACCTAACCTAAACTAACCTAACCTAACCTAACCTAACCTAAACTAACCTAACCTAACCTAACCTAACCTAAACTAACCTAACCTAACCTAACCTAACCTAAACTAACCTAACCTAACCTAACCTAACCTAAACTAACCTAACCTAACCTAACCTAACCTAAACTAACCTAACCTAACCTAACCTAACCTAAACTAACCTAACCTAACCTAACCTAACCTAAACTAACCTAACCTAACCTAACCTAACCTAAACTAACCTAACCTAACCTAACCTAACCTAAACTAACCTAACCTAACCTAACCTAACCTAAACTAACCTAACCTAACCTAACCTAACCTAAACTAACCTAACCTAACCTAACCTAACCTAAACTAACCTAACCTAACCTAACCTAACCTAAACTAACCTAACCTAACCTAACCTAACCTAAACTAACCTAACCTAACCTAACCTAACCTAAACTAACCTAACCTAACCTAACCTAACCTAAACTAACCTAACCTAACCTAACCTAACCTAAACTAACCTAACCTAACCTAACCTAACCTAAACTAACCTAACCTAACCTAACCTAACCTAAACTAACCTAACCTAACCTAACCTAACCTAAACTAACCTAACCTAACCTAACCTAACCTAAACTAACCTAACCTAACCTAACCTAACCTAAACTAACCTAACCTAACCTAACCTAACCTAAACTAACCTAACCTAACCTAACCTAACCTAAACTAACCTAACCTAACCTAACCTAACCTAAACTAACCTAACCTAACCTAACCTAACCTAAACTAACCTAACCTAACCTAACCTAACCTAAACTAACCTAACCTAACCTAACCTAACCTAAACTAACCTAACCTAACCTAACCTAACCTAAACTAACCTAACCTAACCTAACCTAACCTAAACTAACCTAACCTAACCTAACCTAACCTAAACTAACCTAACCTAACCTAACCTAACCTAAACTAACCTAACCTAACCTAACCTAACCTAAACTAACCTAACCTAACCTAACCTAACCTAAACTAACCTAACCTAACCTAACCTAACCTAAACTAACCTAACCTAACCTAACCTAACCTAAACTAACCTAACCTAACCTAACCTAACCTAAACTAACCTAACCTAACCTAACCTAACCTAAACTAACCTAACCTAACCTAACCTAACCTAAACTAACCTAACCTAACCTAACCTAACCTAAACTAACCTAACCTAACCTAACCTAACCTAAACTAACCTAACCTAACCTAACCTAACCTAAACTAACCTAACCTAACCTAACCTAACCTAAACTAACCTAACCTAACCTAACCTAACCTAAACTAACCTAACCTAACCTAACCTAACCTAAACTAACCTAACCTAACCTAACCTAACCTAAACTAACCTAACCTAACCTAACCTAACCTAAACTAACCTAACCTAACCTAACCTAACCTAAACTAACCTAACCTAACCTAACCTAACCTAAACTAACCTAACCTAACCTAACCTAACCTAAACTAACCTAACCTAACCTAACCTAACCTAAACTAACCTAACCTAACCTAACCTAACCTAAACTAACCTAACCTAACCTAACCTAACCTAAACTAACCTAACCTAACCTAACCTAACCTAAACTAACCTAACCTAACCTAACCTAACCTAAACTAACCTAACCTAACCTAACCTAACCTAAACTAACCTAACCTAACCTAACCTAACCTAAACTAACCTAACCTAACCTAACCTAACCTAAACTAACCTAACCTAACCTAACCTAACCTAAACTAACCTAACCTAACCTAACCTAACCTAAACTAACCTAACCTAACCTAACCTAACCTAAACTAACCTAACCTAACCTAACCTAACCTAAACTAACCTAACCTAACCTAACCTAACCTAAACTAACCTAACCTAACCTAACCTAACCTAAACTAACCTAACCTAACCTAACCTAACCTAAACTAACCTAACCTAACCTAACCTAACCTAAACTAACCTAACCTAACCTAACCTAACCTAAACTAACCTAACCTAACCTAACCTAACCTAAACTAACCTAACCTAACCTAACCTAACCTAAACTAACCTAACCTAACCTAACCTAACCTAAACTAACCTAACCTAACCTAACCTAACCTAAACTAACCTAACCTAACCTAACCTAACCTAAACTAACCTAACCTAACCTAACCTAACCTAAACTAACCTAACCTAACCTAACCTAACCTAAACTAACCTAACCTAACCTAACCTAACCTAAACTAACCTAACCTAACCTAACCTAACCTAAACTAACCTAACCTAACCTAACCTAACCTAAACTAACCTAACCTAACCTAACCTAACCTAAACTAACCTAACCTAACCTAACCTAACCTAAACTAACCTAACCTAACCTAACCTAACCTAAACTAACCTAACCTAACCTAACCTAACCTAAACTAACCTAACCTAACCTAACCTAACCTAAACTAACCTAACCTAACCTAACCTAACCTAAACTAACCTAACCTAACCTAACCTAACCTAAACTAACCTAACCTAACCTAACCTAACCTAAACTAACCTAACCTAACCTAACCTAACCTAAACTAACCTAACCTAACCTAACCTAACCTAAACTAACCTAACCTAACCTAACCTAACCTAAACTAACCTAACCTAACCTAACCTAACCTAAACTAACCTAACCTAACCTAACCTAACCTAAACTAACCTAACCTAACCTAACCTAACCTAAACTAACCTAACCTAACCTAACCTAACCTAAACTAACCTAACCTAACCTAACCTAACCTAAACTAACCTAACCTAACCTAACCTAACCTAAACTAACCTAACCTAACCTAACCTAACCTAAACTAACCTAACCTAACCTAACCTAACCTAAACTAACCTAACCTAACCTAACCTAACCTAAACTAACCTAACCTAACCTAACCTAACCTAAACTAACCTAACCTAACCTAACCTAACCTAAACTAACCTAACCTAACCTAACCTAACCTAAACTAACCTAACCTAACCTAACCTAACCTAAACTAACCTAACCTAACCTAACCTAACCTAAACTAACCTAACCTAACCTAACCTAACCTAAACTAACCTAACCTAACCTAACCTGGACCGCCTCGACCATCCGGCTCGCCTCTTCTTCCGCCTTCCGGCGTTCCGCCTCCTTTTTTAGGTCGTCCTGCATCTTCTTGGCCTTTGCCTGACCTACGTACTTGCCTACCGTGGGTGGACGTCCTCTGAAAAGGAAAGAGGATTGCACCAAATCGTAGTCCGGTGAAGCTGTTAAGACCTTGCTAGGTCAATAGCGTAAACATTTCGAAAAAAAAAAAAAAAAAACGGACCAACTTGTTAGACGTGATCTAAAATAAACAAAATCTACAATCGAAATAGAATTGAGCAGTACTAAGTAATGGTGCATCCATTGTCGACGTTATCTAAATATGTTATTTTATTTAAGGAGGGCCAGCGGCCAATGTACCACATATGCATCTACACTACATATGAACAATTGTATGGGCACGTTGGCCTCTAAAAGCCGCCACAGCATGCACTATGTGATAGAAAAATTCGTTGTTATTTACAATAATACAATTTCTCAGGATTGTATATCGGCATGTTTTTTTTTTTCGAACTGACTTCGCTATTGACCATGCAAGATCTTAACAGCTTCACCGGACTATTTATATATCGTCATTGCGTCGGATATTTGAGCTTAAAAAGTAATGATTAAGTTCGTGTTTTACTTCGCAAAGTAGGATATATATTCGGTGCTTATTAAAACTGTATCCTATATTAATTTTCAAAATAAGAGTCCAAATTCAGATATGGGATGACGAATGGCATTGTAATTAATTAGGTATCTTTAAATATTTTCTTATTCGAAATACACAGTATAATAATTATTGTAAGTAATTTATGTAAAATCATATTATTCTCGGTTTAAATTAACTCGCTAAAACAATAAGACCACGTCATGCGCGCATAAATAATCCACATTATTATTAATTACTGTGTTGATATAATATTGTTTGTCGAGCCTTGTTTAAATTTATTATATTATTTACCTTAAAAGTGTTTCTTATATCGTTATTATTTAATATTAGTTTTCAACATTGAAATGATAATATATTTTGAGATATAGTGTTATATTGCATTTAAAGTGAAAAGGTAAGTGAACATAAATTTAGTTTTTCACATTTATTTAGGGCTGTAGTTTTGCGTTTTCTTCTTTTGTTCACGCTACTTCAAATGATATTTGTCTCAATTGGAGACTGGACTGTATTTCATGTGTTATGTGTGTCCGCACGATGAACTTTATTGATGCATGAGAGAAAGTTTAATACGGTCATCCATAAATGAAGTAATAAGAATTTCATTTTGCAACCCCTCCTCGTCTTCGTCTCTCCCCTGGTGTGAGGTACCACTCTTAAACTTCGAAATTATTAAAATAGTATCTCTATATTTTTTTTATATATGTCGGAGTTAAAAAATCATCATGTCATTTCCAATATTTGTATTGTTCATTCAACTAACATCAATGTAAAATTAACAAGCAAACCAAATACTTAAACAATAGCTACAAAAATACAACTCTGAATATAGTAAATACCTAGCGGAATATCTGCTGAAAGATTAATAATGAAATTTGGCATAGAATTCGATTTTATCATCTGAAGTAGGACATCACTCATCAGCCTATAGGAGACCGACTGCAGGTCTGTAGGTCTCTTCCTTAAGGAAAGTATGGCCATAATCACCTTCTCAGCGCACGACCTATGAGCGATTTAAAACCCAGAGAGATCCACAATTCTACATTTTCACACATACGGTGGTACTATATATAAGAACAATTCTCGGATTCAGGTGTCCACACGATGTTTTCTTGCACCTTCAACCGATATTATTTTCCATTTAAATCAGTAAATACGAAAATTCCGAAAAATTCGTTGTTACATGCCGTGGGTTTGATTTTGCGGATATCAAATTGACATTCCACCGGTCAAATCATTCGATACTACAACGAACTAGGATTAGTGATTTTTTTATCGCCTACCTGAAGACGAGGAATTATAGATAAATTAAGTTGATAAATTTTTAATTGAACCAAGTCCAATTTGAATAGTTTATATAAAATCTTGAATTTTTTAAGATTTTCAGTTTTTATACACCGTGAACGTAGTCCAAATTTTGTGGTTTATAAAATTGTTAGTACTTAACTTATTTATAATCTCCAAATTTCACATGTATAATAACAATTGATGATGTTTGAAAAAAATTATGAACGACTAAAATCGGTTTTGACTAATTTTGAAATGTACCGACACGATTATTATAAATTTATATCGGTTTCCTTACTCACAACTACATGATTAAATAAAATGTATAATAAGATCAATATTTACTACCTTTAACATTGACAAAGAATTTTATACAAATTACACGGGCTTTTAAAGTGATCATCGTAATACCGTATTACGAAGTAGCTGTTGGACATTCACGTTTATTTTCGATGTCAATATCGACTGGGCAATGACAGAGTTACAAATGTTACGATGTAGGTATTCGTGTCACCCCTGACACGCGCGTCAAGGACACAAAGTACCCCCAGTAAGTACACGGCCACACAGCGATCGACGCGGTTGTAACCCAGTAAATGTCTATTCATTTCACTATCAAACTGGATTCATCATTATGGGATATCGATCGACTTCGATATAAACCGTTCCGATGTCACATCACACTGAAACGCGTAGTTTTAAACCGATAACTATCTAATCTATAAGGAGCTAAGGCACTGTTATCTTTTTATCAGTTAACCCTATCTAGTTTTATCGTTCTCCCGCTACTTTACCGATTGTTTTAAGCCGTTTTACAACTGATAGTTCATGATACGCGCTCGTAAGAAGCATTTATTAATACGAAGAACATGTAAATTGAAATAAAATTTACTTATCGTCTTTGTGTGTACGTAAATATTTTTTGTGTAAATTGTTATGTAACGTTATATAAAAGGACGGTTTTATGTATCCGTAGTGTAAGTTTTACAATTTTTTCAGAAACTATATGACTGATTTTTATAATTCTTTTATTGGATTATGAGACGGTTGTATTATATAAACTGCCCTTAGATACTAACTGATAGGTATTATAATTGTGTTATTTCCAACGTGATGTCCGTGAGACCGTTAGGTTGCGGGATCCATGAGGCGACTATTGCAGCCTCTACAGCCAACTCCGCATTAAGGCGTTTGACGGCCCATCTCTTACCAGATGAAGAGTCCACGTTCCGGAGCGGCGTTGTTGACGACCGAGCTACGGTGTACCGTACGTACCTATGATCTGATAGGGATTCGGCGTCAACGATCACCCTCCAATCCAGTATTCGTCTTGCGACGTCTGCTGAGGCGAACGTAAGGTCGACTATTGAACCGCCTTGCTGTCGGATACATGTAAATACCGTCCCCTGGTTGACGATATTGAGGTCGAGCGACACTGACCACTCATGCAGCGCTCTGCCTCTTTCATCGGTAATGGGTGAGCCCCACGCAGATGATTTGGCGTTAAAATCGCCAGCGATGAGGATGGGGCCTGGTTGAATTTGCCTGATAGACACCTCCAGGCGATCGAGAAAGTCCTCAAACTCTGAGTATGGTCTGTTGGGCGAGAAGTACACTGCAACAAGTGTTAGCTCGCCCCATTCTACTACAATAAACCCAACGTTCTGCGCTTTGGTCAACATTATAGGGGTTCCTTCTTTGGGTATCGACATAACCGCGACTGAGCCTGCAAGGTCCCCCACCCAGCTGTCTCTATCGGGAACGATATATGGCTCAGCGACTATAGCAACATCAATCGACCATTCTGCCACTGCCTGCAGGAGGAGGTCCTGTGCTGCGGAAGAATGGTTAATATTCGTTTGTAGGACGTTTAGAGCCATATTACTTAGTAGTCTCGTTATCCCCCCCTGCCTCTCTCCCTGTATGGGTGTTAGGCGCGGCTGCAGATCGTGACTGAACCGGAGCCTTTCTCTTTGTGGCCGCTCTT
>MU162199.1:40089-54373 GCA_015888305.1 Antheraea pernyi
CCCACTTGCGGAGGAGCGCGCGGAGGCGGGCGGCGACGGGCGGCTGCGCGCGCGCGAGGAGGCGCCGGAACTCGGTCTCGAAGTCGCGCGAGGCGACCTCGAGGTGGAAGGCGCGGCCGCAGTTGGCGACGCAGGCGTCGAGGAGGGTGGCGGCGTGCACCTGCACGTGCGGGTCGGGATGCGCGAGGCGACGCAGGACGGCGCGGAGACACTCCTTGCTGGTCTGCGCACTCGCGCCCGCACGGTCACAGATCTCCATGATGAGACCCCACTCCTCGCTCGTGTTGTTCTCGCTGGTGGCGCGCTCTGCCAGGACCGAACTATACGTTACCATGACGCATCTACACTAGCTTCTCTTCGACTATATACACTTGGGTTACTTGTAACATTAAAACCTCTTCATATGGTGTATATCTATACAAATATTATACTTAGTCTGGCCATAAATACTGTTACAATTAAAAATAGGCAAAATAGTTCATTTGAATTTGGATTCTGTCATTTTTATATGATTATTAATTGAGTTTTCTCATTTTGGCGCCAATACATTGTACAATATTTTGCGATATTCAAATGGAGTGGGGTGATAAAGAGAACCGAATCGCTGTGATTGCATTACACTAAGTGGGTATGGAGCCGAATGCAATATTTAACATTCTCCATACGCTTGGTTCTATTAAAATATTTGTGTACCGGGCTATTAATAGGTACAATGAGACTTCCTCTGTTTGCGACAGAAAAAGATATGGCTGTCCACGTGGTGTACGTGCGAAAAAGGTGGTCAAAGCAGTAAAGAATTCGAAGAAATCCTGTCCGAAAGCAAAATATTCTATCTCGGGAGATGAAGATAGCACCTAGAACCATGTCGCGTATTTTAAAAGATGACTTAGGACTTGCAGCCTATAAGAAACGTACTGGTCATTTCTTAACTGATAATTTAAAAAAGAATAGGTTGGTAAAATCGAAACAACTACTGTAGCGGTACGCAAAGTGAGGTCACAGAAAAATTTTGTTTACGAATGAGAATTTTTTTACAATTGAGCAACATTTTAACAAACAAAATGACCGTATTTATACTCAAAGCTCTAAGGAAGCTTCCCAATTAGATTAGCCGACAGAGTGCAACGTGGGCAGTATCCGACTTCAGTGATGGTTTCGTTGGGTATTAGCTATGAAGGAGTGACTGAGCCATACTTTTGTGAGAAAGGTATCAAAACATCGGCACAAGTGAATCAAGATACCATTGTTGAGAAGGTAGTGAAGCCCCTTAACAACACCATGTTCAATAACCAAGTATGGACCTTCCAGCAAGACACGGCGCCGGGTCATAAAGCTGGGTCTACGCAGTCTTGGTTGGAAACGAACGTTTCGGACTTCATCAGAGCTGAAGACTGGCCGTCGTATAGGCCCGATCTTAATCCCCTAGATTATGATTTATGGTCAGTTTTAGAGAGTACGGCTTGCTCTAAACGCCATGAATTGAAGTCCCTAAAACAATCCGTACGATTGGCAGTGAAGAATTTTTCAATGGAAAGAGTTTGTGCTTCTATTGATAACTGGCCTGAACGTTTAAAGGACTGTATTGCAGCCAATGGAGCCTACTTCGAATAAGCTTTTATATTTTAAATCGTTTTATATTTATGTATTAAATGAACACACTGTAAAAATAATAAATGTTATTTGCAAGAGTTTTTTTTCTTTATTTCAGTATTTATGGCAAGACTAGGTATAGCTGGAGTTTGTTTGTTTCGTTGAACGCACTAATCTCAAGAACTACTTTATATCCAGTATATATCCTCGTCTCGTAGAAGACTACGACACGTGCGCTGCGAAGCGTCGCGTCGATTTTCCCCACTCCTCCAAACCCGCTCCCTCGATCTATGCCAAAATCGAGGCAGATAATAATTTTCAAATCCCACCCGTTGACGATAGTGATGATAGCGATTCCGATTCTGGCTCCGATATGGAGCAAGACCCTCCTGCTGAGCAAGATCCTCCTGTTGAGCAAGCCCCTCCTGCGGACGATGGCTTCACCACTGTCACGCACCGCAAACCGCGCAAGAAGTGCTCAAAATCTTCGTCCGATCCGGAAGGCAGTTTGCCTTCCAAAAAGATCGTTAACGTCGATGGCGCGAAAGTGCCAAAGACGACACCAGTGCCCTCTAGACCTGCTTCGCCTAAAACTGCGGGTCCCGTAGTTTCGGGCAAAAAGCCCCGCCCACCGCCTCCCGTTACGATCCAAGATAAAGCGTCTTGGTGCCCTCGCAGTGTCACAACTGCCAGGTGTACGGATACTCCGCACGAAACTGTCTCCTGAAACCCAGGTGCGTTAAGTGCCTCGGCGACCACTCCACCAAGGAGTGTTCTCGCACTAAAGACTCCCCCGATCCCCCGAGTTGTGTTCTGTGCCGCGGCGTGGGTCATACCGCGAATTATCGCGGATGTCCCCGCGCCCCGCGCACAAAGCGCCCTCGCTAATCATGCAATTTCGATTGTATGGTTCACAAATGTATATATGTATGAATAGCTTAGAATAGTTAGCTAGGTCAGACGCGACTTTTTCCAGGTAACAGCCCAAGCCGAGGTGTGCGTGCACCCTTGTGTATGTTACCTAAAACCCAAATCGGTTGAATGCCTTAAGCGCCAACCTTAGTAGTCCGGTGAAGCTGTGAAGACCCTGCCAGGTCAACAGCGTAGTCAGTTCGAGAAAATTAAGCAAGTATAGTAATTGTGGACAGTCTCGACGGTATCGACGCAAGTATTTAAGATGGCGTCAGCCCCAAGTTATACGTTTATGTTTATCGTTGTTTTTTATTGTTTACGGTGAAATCTTAATGCGTGTTCTTTGCAATGGGAAAAATAAAATGGTTTGAAATTAATTATTTTTATTTATAAAATATATCATCGAGCACATTTTTGAATATAAAAAAATGTCAAACTGTGGTAAATTCGTTTTCAATCGCGTTTAAAAGTTACTGAAAAAAAAAACGTTACTAATATTATTTATAAATCAAAATTTTGATCTGTAAAGGTGTGACGCGCATTAATAACACGACGTTAACCAGCTACCAGGTGTCCTGCATGCTGTTTGGAAGGGCATAAAGGAAGATATATTAAAGAACCAGCTTTTCTAAAATTTTTGTTCTTCCAACGTTGCTGGCTCTACTAAGCTATCGTAAAAAAGTCTAGTTACACAGTTCAGTGCAGCTCCCATTCTCTAAGAGCGTGTAACGCGAAATAAGAAATTCGTGCCAAAAAGCATAAGGAGGTGAAATATAGCTTAAATTTTTTAGCTAATCTGTCTGCTATATATACGACAAAGAAAATTTACGAAAAGCATGAGCTAGTTGATGATGATCTAGTTGCCGAGATTACCCCCTACAAGGTTACAAACTTAACCTCTTTATAATATTAGTATTAGTATAGATGAGATAAGATAATTTAGAATATTTTTTTTTGTCAATATTTAGGCCTCTTTTTTGTCAAAAATACTGCTAATTTTTTTGCATGCCACCCTATAAACACGGCGAAAATAAAAATATCTTTGAACAAATAACTAAAAGATATTATAACTCACTCAGCCCTCGTTTGCAGTAAAACTAGTCTAAAAATTACATCGAGTTCATAAGACTTTGTTGTTTATAATTACAATAGGGCCTCGATAATCCAAACACAGGATAATCTGAACAAACCCACTGTTCATGCAAGTGTTCATTGTTGCTACACAGTTATAACAGAAGTCGTATCAATTTCTTATCAAGCAATGACAACATTGATTGTCAGGAGCCCTTAACTGATGAAGATATAATAAGCTAAATACAAAATGTGACTGCTGATGAAAACAAATTGTAAAAGGAATCAGAAGCAACTGCAAGGATTCCACATGCTCAAATTGTGTCTGCATTAAAAGAATGCTTGGAATGAGAGGTCCAAGTAGATATTTCAATTTCAGAAAAAAATATTTTATAAATTGTGGGATAAAGCATTTACAATGGCAAAATCTCCTCCAAGTACACTTCTATTTTTTTTAAATTGCAAATTTGTATTTACTTTAAATTATAAAAAGCTGTTTAATTTTAATAAACCTTTTTTAAATTTTCAAAGACCATATTCCAAAGAAGACCTAATAAATCCAACCTGAAATGATAGCAATGTAATATAGTTATTAAAGAAAACTCTTAGTCTCATAATTGTAAGTTATTTAACAATTATGATGTAACTAGCCGACCCGTGCCCACTTCGTTGGGCGGTAATAGGCATTATCAGGCTACAACTTTTCTCTAGAACTCAATCATATATGTATATCTCATAAGTAAGGCAGCGTTCATAAGAAACGTTTTCATTCGACCATTTTTCTCCGACTCCCCAGATATTACCCCCTACAACCTCACAAACTTTACCTCTTTTGAATATTAGATTATAGATAATATAATCAGTTAATAGCATCTGCCCGCGACTTCGTACGCGTGGAATAGTTATTTTGGGCTAAGACGCAGCGGAAGCTTTCAAAAGGAAAAAATACCCCGTTTATAAAATATTTTTCATTGTTGCTCCGCTCCTATTGGTCTTAGCGTGATGATATGTAGCCTATGACACTCACAAATAACGTGGCTTTCTATGGGTAAAAGAATTTTCAAAGTCAGTTTAGTAGTTCCTAAGATTACCCCCTACAACGTCACAAACTTTACGTCTTTATAATATTAGTATATAGATTATAGTCTCTGCCCGCGACTTCGTCCGCGTAGTAATAGTTACTACTCTGGGCTTTCATCTGTGCTTCGCTCCTATAGGCCTTAGCGTGATGATATATAGCCTATAACCATTCTCGATGAATGAGCTATATAACACTGAAAAAATTATTCAAATCGGACCAGTAGTTCCTGAGATTACCCCTTACAACGTCACAAACCCACAAACTGTACCTCTTTATAATATTAGTATAGATAAATTAAAAAATATTCTTTGTTAAATATTATTGTAGCCCAAAGTTATAACATACAATTGACTACAAAACAATGACAGCAGCAATTATTAATTATGTATTAACATATTCAAATTTTTATTCATGTATCAAAAAATTTGAAGGATTAATTTTTTTATGTTATTTACTTAGATTAGTTATTTCATTACAGGTAATATTTTTTAAGTCCATGCAATTTTTGATGAATTATATAATTGTTGAACTATTATTAACTATTATAATTATAATAAACATACATTTTGAAAACAAACTTTAATCATGAATACAAAATACATTTAGAACACATTTTATATGTTTTATTTTAATACAATATCACATTTGACACTCTTATATTGATAAGCATCTCAAGTACAGTTAGTCATAGTTTTTTTATTAGTTTTTTCATATTTGTTTTGGTTCTTCATTTGGTTCTAACTGCAGGAAAAAAACTTAGCTTCTTGTTAAAACTTATCTGTTTGTTTAAAAGCTAGATATTGATACTAGCTAAATAAAGGGAATTAAAAATTATTGGGGATAAATTGTGTTGTATATTTCCCCTGCATTTGATTAGTTACATCTTCAGCAAATTTAGTTTTATTGTAACATGAAACGGCTTCAGGTAAATATTTATTATTGCTTTCAACTTACCAGATTTATGTTTAGAACTAGTAACTGTACCTTTTTTTGGGTTAATGACAAATTGTAATAAATTGTTCTCATAAGTCAATTGATCAATTTAGTATAATGGTATATAACAAGTATTACTCAAAATACATAAAGTACAAACAAGAAAAAAGAATATTAATTCTATATAAATAATAGAAAAAGTAATAAAGTGAAACATGCAAAAGACAAATCAGGGGTCTAATAACAAAGGCGGCAAAGTCCAGTTAAAGTAATTTTACATCATTTACAAAAAACTAATAACATTAAAAGTATACTACATATTTCCTGTTATAATATATATCTATATGTAAAATTTAGATACCGTTTTGTTTAAGCTGTATTTTAATGCTACAACAAGTTGACTAAAAAATTTAAATAATATAATGGACTTTGCCACATTTATTAGTAAAGCAAGCACTTTTCAGTTTTTGCTATGAATGGTTAAGGACTTTGCCATATTTGTTAGACTATAATGTTGATAGTTAACTTTCAAGGTGGTCAAAAAAACATATTTTTTATTGTAATGATTTATTTTACTTCTATAAACCAAATAAATGGAAAGATACCAAAAATAACTAGACTTATAAAAGATTATCAGACCAAATTATCAGAAATTATAGCTAGTGACCTTAATATCTTTGTCTTATTTTGCTTCCAGTTTTCTAGATTTGCGGCTCTTTTCCTGACTTTACTTTTAGGTACAACTTTAGGTCAGCACTTCATCTTCACTTTATCATTTTTTTAATATAAAATAATATGTTTAAATACTTATAATTAAAAAAAAATTGCATCTATTTTTCTATTATAGTTTTCAAATTTTGTATTTTTAGAATGGTTTATTATATCTAATATTATATTATTACTGTGAAGAATCTGAAACCACGAATTCTGAATAAAAAATGGCAATATAGCATGCAAACCATAATCTGGAAGAACTTCGTTTTTAACCGGAACGAAAATTTTTAAGGTTAAAAGAGCCCATCAGACTTCGTAACTATTCGTAATCATACATACAGTGGTACAACAAAATAATCCCAAGGAGGGTTGATGTCAGGCAGGTGGCCGATCGTAAAAATGAAGCCTAATCATATACCACAACATGAGAAACATGTTGTACCGACCCTACTTATGTGGGATAAGGGTAAGAAGAAGAAGACTTATAATTTATTATAACTTATATAGTTTCGTTAGAAGTGGCCATTGAAACATCTCGTGCCTGATTGGTCGAAATGGACATTTCTAAGTTTGTTATACCAGTCGAGGACTTTCCACAATTTCTTTAATTTATGACTACAATTCTATTGTATTTTGCCGGATTTGTTCAAATCTCTCAATGTGAACAAGTAAGAAAGATGTTATACTACATCCAATAAAATTAAAATCTATGTTTGTCATCATATAGGACTATGCCGCCTTCTTATTATACCCCTCAAATGATGATATGCACATTTTCTATATAAAAGTTCAAAACCTTTCTTATGATGGATCAAATAAAATATTAAAATACAAATGCACAGTACAGGATAATCATGTCGACAACATACTATCACTGTATTAATTTATTTTGTATCTATTTATGTAGAATATCTATGGAATATCACACAGCTGGTAGGTACAGTCACTAATGACAGAGATCAGATCAAAGTTATAGCAAACACTAAAAGACGTGGGTCTTTTACCATCAGTATTAATTTTATTTGTAGTGTTCAAAATTTAAACATTTTCACAAGTCATGAACAGTTTTTATTAAATTAATTAATATTTATTTCACTTTCCTTAATTACACACACAGATACGTCACCACTTATATGTAAGTCTATAGATACAGACAAACCAACTTTTACAAAATTTCATTAATTCTACTGCTGTTTTAAACAAGTCAACAAATGAACAAGTATGATAAATGTAAAGGTTTCACATATATAATAAGCAAAGGGAATTGTAATATGTACACATAAATATTGACAAAGAAGTGGCAGCATTATCAGTCAAACGAAAAGAAAGCACTCTCATGTGTCGTTATCAGCTCAAGAACAAAACAACGCAAGCAAAAATGCACTAAGCGTTGTAATCAGTTCAGTGACAGATGAATCACCATTGCTATTGTGTTACGATTTGCCACTACGAAACCAGTAAATTTCCAGTTTGAAAAACAGCTGAAATTGTGATTATAGTGGGGCTATAATTACAGAGGTATACAATAGAAAATACATACCCACGTCCTGATCGAATGGCGACGAAGTACTAAAGATACCCATTTTACTTATACTACGTATATATTAACCTGAAATTTACAAATTTAAAACTTGTATATGTAACAGTAAGTATCGAATCAAAATTAAAACGTATTTGGTAAATATGCAATTCAAATGGAATCATTTGCAAAAACAAACATCAAAGAACAAAATGATGACAGATGACAGATTACTAAGAGTAGCGATGCCCAATATTATCGATAGATACACCTACGCAAAGACAAAATTACTATGTAGTTTTATACGATTAATCAAATCCGCTCTATTCTGTTGATAAATTCATGTCAAAATAATGTTCTATAAATGTTATAATATAAAGTCGTTTTTCATGCCTGTCTGCGTATAATCTTAGTATTTTAGGCTACTAAACGAATTTTAATCCGATTTCACTCTCATTTAGAAAATTTCATCAAGGAGGTTGAAGTGTATATAATAATTATTTATTACATTTACCGTGAAACCTGGCAACTTTGCCGTCGGATGTTCTATTTGCCATACACACACTTCTGAAGTATTATTTAATGTCTATTACACCGAAACCACACTTTTTTATTATGAAGCGATTTCTTTAAACTAAAATTTTATTGTTTAATAAAACATTTACTTTTTTACGACAACCCAGTAATTTACAAAATGACGGTAGTGCCCGTTACTTTTTTTCTATGATAGCGTCCAACGACTGTGTGCTCCGAAACTTTTAATACAAAAATATGGGAAATACTTTAGAGAGGTAAGTTAACTTTTGATAATTTATTTTATTATATTTGATTTAATGAATAAATAATTTTTTACTTCGATATCTGTTATTAATCCTCAGAAAACATTCTTGGCAAATTTAACAACCCAAATGCTATAATTTAACAAACAACAATTTAAGTGATAAAGTGATGTTGAAATTGCAATATTTTGTTAGGTATAAGGGTTGTCACAAAACATTTTAAGATTATGTAGGTATTGAAACTAATTTACAGTTTCTATAGTACCTTGTCTGGTTGCCTATAGATATGTAATTTTGTTGAAATGTCATTAAATAATTATTTTATTTTCAGAAAATGGATCGCACAAAACGTAAATCTATACGTCTCTATATCTATCATCTATACTAATATTATAAAGAGGTAAAGTTTGTCAGCTTGTGATGTTGTGATGTTGTAACGTTGTAGGGGGTAAACTCAGGAACTACTGGTCCGATTTGAGAAATTATTTCAATGCTATATAGCTCATTTATCGAGAAAGGTTATAGGCTATATATCATCAGGTTAAAACCAATAGCAGCGGAGCACCAATGAAGAATATTTCAAAATCGGGTTTTTTCCTCTTCGATGCTTTTGCTGCGTATTAGCGATAGCTCAAAATCAAAAATCAAAATATCCTTTATTCAATTTAGGCCCTGAGAAGGCGCTTATGAACGTCAAAGCTACTACCGGTGGTTTATTTTTTCATGTCATATATTTGTACAGTAACATAAATATTTACATTCGTTATTAGTGGGTGCACAGAGAGGGGCGTCATTTCCAGACGTCACAATCGTTCACGTATTGATCCAGCCTATAATAGCCTTTAGATATTAAAACCCGCTTGACATGATTCTTGAACTTACTATCAGGCAAATCGGTAGTGTGTTTTGGGACTTTATTACAAAACCTAATACTATTACCTAAAAAACTGTTTTTGGGTTTAGTGAGCCTGAAGCATGGAATGACCAATTTCTTGCTGTTTCTAGTATTTAAATGATGCTGGTCTTTTACTAGATCCAGCATATCTAAGTTTTTGCGGACATACATTAAATTATCTAGAATATATTGGGAGGGCAGAGTTAAGATACCGAATTCCTGAAACTTGGTCTTTAATGATTCGCGAGGCCTCATATTATAAATTGCTCGAACTGCTCGTTTTTGTAATAAGAATATGGTGTCCACCTCAGCTGCTGTCCCCCACAACAAAATACCATAAGACATTAAGCTGTGGAAGTAAGCGAAGTAGACAACCCTAGCAGTGGCAATATCTGTTAGCTGGCGAATCTTTCTAACTGCGAATGCAGCAGAACTTAGTCTTCCCGCCAATTTTTTTACGTGAGGACCCCATTGTAACTTTGAATCAAGTGTAATACCCAAGAACACAGTATCGTCAACTAAGCCTACTAGATTCCCATCGATCTCGATTCTACTATCAGTAAACCGAACATTAGGCAAGGTAAATCTTATACATTTTGTTTTGTTGGCATTAAGCAATAGATTATTTAACGCAAACCAAAAAATTTTATTTAAAGTATTATTTAGATAACCAAGCTCTGAATCTATTCTTTTTACCTTAAATATAACTGAAGTGTCGTCCGCGAAAAGAACCATGTCAGCACAGTTATCAACCACTAGCGGTAGATCATTTATATATACTAAGAACAAAAATGGCCCTAAAATAGAACCCTGTGGGACGCCAATTTGAGTCAGTGATCCAGCTGACGTAACCCCGTCTACACTAACTTTGTGACAACGATCTTCTAAATAGGACACTAGAAGGTCGAGAGAAGCTCCACAAACACCATAGTGTTTTAATTTCAAAATAAGGGTACTATGGTCAACGCAGTCAAAAGCCTTAGACAGATCACAAAACACACCAATTGCATCCTGCGATCCCTCCCAAGCTCGAAAAATATGACTTAGTAACGTTGCACCAGCGTCAGTAGTTGATTTTGATTTTGTGAAACCAAACTGTCGACCATCCAGAATCTTTTGCGCTTTAAAATATCCTAATAATTGTTTAAGCATAATCTTCTCGAAAATTTTGCTTAAGGACGGCAGTACAGAAATTGGTCTATAATTTCCAAGATTACTCCTACAGCCTGATTTAAATAAAGGAACCATTTTACTTATTTTCATTAAATCGGGGAAGGTTCCTTTTGCTATACACTGATTAAATATATTAGCCAAATATGATGAAATATTAATAATTAAGGACTGTACTACTATTACCGACATTGCAGTCCCTCTATCAGTATGGATATAAGCAGGAGCGCCAAACATGAAGAATAGGTCTTTTAGTGACTATATAACAGTTTGTGCAGAAAGATCATATTATCATATCATATCATCAATATTCATCAATTATTGTTAACATATATTTATTTGATGTTTTAGATGGTATTGGCCCTTTAAAATCTATGTTTAGTCGCTGAAATGGTTCTGTAGCTTTAATTAATTTGCCTTGAATCTTGGCATATCTTGGTTTAATTTGTAAACAAATTGAACAAGAGGCAGTCATTTTTTTTGAAATTTTCAAGCGAATAGGGAAGATTCTTAGATCTTATCCAAACTGACCCTTTATTATATGTTTAGATAAGAAATTATTTAAGACAATTATTCTGCTATCAATTATCCATTATTGACAATAACAAAAACCCACTAGTATTATCACCAACAATTATGAACAAAAGATGACTTCACATTACTCACACCTAAAGTTACAATACTGATAACTTTAATCAATGAACGCACATAATATTTTTTTTTTTATTTAACTAATAATGAGGACATGACCATTAATGGGATGCATTAAAATAATTTGTTTTCTTTCCATTTCCTAAAACATTGTTTATTAATTTTATTATCATATCATTTTTACAAATTATAATACAGTACAAAACAGCAAATTATGTAACAGCAGAATAATTTGATAACAGTTTCCAATAAATGTTAATGTAAAATAACACATTATATTCGTTACTCTAGCAGCTGAATAATTTGATAACGGTTTCCAATAACATTATAGTCGTCGCTATGATCTATAATGGGGAACATTAAGACCGAGGTAAGTTTATAGTTACCGGTTCCTTTAGTTCCTCGTGCAGTTGGTCCATGAAGCAGCGCAGGAATTCCTGCGTGTCATGCTGCTGATACCCTCGGAACATAGGGTGAACCTGTAATAGATACGCATAATTACTATTCTGTCTAAAGCCAAGTTGTGGTGGTATATAAAAACTCATTTCTACTAATTATACAATTAGGTTAAAATTCATATAATTTGATTATACTATTGAACAATAAACTAACTACACTAAGCCATCATTGCTTTTAACATCCACTCATCAAGACACTATCACATAACTACATAAGAGGTTCCAACCGATTATAATAAATAGCTGAATAATACAACTCACATTTCGTATCCCGTACAGGATACCATTAGGTACAACATAGCCTCTAGTTCGTCTACTCCACATCTCTTTGATTAGTTTTTGGTATGCTCTGGAATATAATTAAAAAAAAAACGTTATATAATTTTAAAATACTCTACTGCGATGCGTGTTCATACAAACAGGCAGAAATTTCTAAAAATGATTGAAATGTATTTTATAACTTATTCCAAGACAACTAGACGTTTTCGGTGAGACTTTCCTCCTGTAATTAGAACTTGAGCACGCCATGGAGAAATGCTTGTTTTATTGCTGAAGAAGCTATCAGGAACTTTGATAGCTTCTTCAGCAATAAAATTTGTAAACGTAGATCTCCAATGTAGCCATTTTAAATCCGCTGCCGTTGTACTTGGTTCGACGTCAAACCGTTCAGGCCGGAGATATCGAGACATCGTATTTAAATTTTCGTCATACGACATTTTAGTTCCTTATTATTATCCTTTTATTGCTGAATAAATTGTTAAAAGACAGAAATACCAATTATACCTTGGCTTTATTCAGCAAGAATTTAGGATAATTACATATTATTAAAAGTATGACAATGAAAGACAAGTAGTTGTCAATGACAATTGACCATAGTACATAACATTCCCATCGATCTTGATTTTATTATCAGTAAACGGAACATTAGGCAAGGTAAATCTTATACATTTTGTTTTGTTGGCATTAAGCAATAGATTATTTAACTTAAACTAGTCGGAAATTTTATTTTTATTATCGAAAGTAATTAACTTCCGGTTGCTACTCGCAGGTTTTATCACCGATCATTCAACCTAAGTTTATTTAAGTTGTCATCCATACTTCTGAAATTCTTAGAACAAACTTTACCTGAGGTTCTCTTTGTTGTCTATTAGTATATGTTTTGGTACAGAGGCTAGTGTTAGATATAGCGGCAGGTCTGCTTTATGGGAAGAAATTTCGAGGCAGAAAACATTTTCAAGTACCAAGGCGAAACATCGAAAACAAAGTTAAAAATAAACATTGCAAGAAACCAGGAAGCCCACAGTAGCTTTCTGGTACATAAAAAACAACTAATTGTAAAGAGTAACAAAAAGTTTGTTATCGGTTTTTTGTATTTTGTTATACTAAGAGTTTAAGCAGTTGTATAAAAAATATCTTTAAATTGTAATATATAACTTTTGTTTTTCGAACCGTTTTAATAAATTTAATTAAGTAAATTATTACAGTCATTCATTATTCATTCATTTACATAATATTAAAACAGTCTCCTACTCGACAACCCTGACAATTTTTCCTTTTTAGTAAGAAACAATCAAAATCAGATCATCGAGTTTACCACATTTATCAAAACGAACCTTTATATGGTAAAATAACGATAGTCATCATAAGTTTCTAGCTGTGTATATACTGTATACTGTGTATAGTTTGCAGCATAGTGTTATTTCTTATTTGTGAATCTGTTTATTTTCTCCTAAATTTATATCTGGCAATGTTACCGTACCAGACGGAACGTCAGAGAGCCCCATCCTCTATTGCACCAATCTGGCAGGACCGGGCGGACGGTTTCGATCGTGTATCGACCATACCGCGCGTCCGCCAGGTCCCGCCTCCACCTTTCTGCCACTTCGTCCCTAGCTTCTCTCCTCCTTTCCTCTATTGCTCTGGGAGCTAGAGGCTTCCCATCCGTTTCTTAGCCGCCGTATATAAGCACCTCCGCCTCTAGCTCCCATTTATCTCTGCATCACCTAATGGTTGACTGATAGAGAATGCCTTCGGCATTAAGTCCGCCATTGCGTATTTAAGGCATAATGTATAAAAAAATAAAAAAAATAAAGTATGAACAAATTAATGTTATTTAAGCTATACAACAATTTTATAAAATTATCCTTATTTATGTATCTCTAATATGTTTCCTAATCTGTTTCGACATATAGATCAGCGACATCTTGCCTTTCATGGCCGAACTATGAAGTCAAAGAATTAATATTATTATTAATAATGATCAAACTAATGATTCAATTCTATGTAATGATATCCATTCTTATTTAAGTCTTATTATAATCTATATAATATTAATAATTCTTATTTATGTATCTTTAATATGGTGGCGCTAGTATCAATCTGTATCTCTAATATGTTGGCGCTAGTGTCGATGTATATTTATAATATGGTGGCGCTAATATCAATGTTCCGGTCATGTGGTAGTCTCGTCTCTTGAATGTGATGCAGCGGCACCGGAGGTGGGTGCTAACA
>MU162199.1:109446-123565 GCA_015888305.1 Antheraea pernyi
CCAAAACGGTTATCACCGGTTTCAATTGTATTTTTAAACCTAAAACCCGATTGCAGCCACACCTACCGTTTCCAATTGTAAATCAAAACTATCAAGGGGCTCACTCAAACATGTACCCAGATGGTATATGAGAAATCTTTTAAAATAAGCCTAGAACCCGTTCGTAGCGTCATCTACGGGGTTCAATTAAGGTAAAAACTAACCTACATATATTGGCGATAACGTAAAAAACTAACTTCAGGGATCTATGGAACCAAATTACTTTCCCTTCATATATAACATATATGATATATAATACTTCCAAATCGGACCAGTAGTTCCTGAGATTACCCCCTACAACTTCACAACGTCACAAACTCACAAACTTTACCTCTTTATAATATTAGTGTAGATGTAGATCAAAATCGACTTTTTACACATAAAATGATGATTAAAAAAGTTGTATATAGTTTACACGCGGTGAACTGAAACTTAATATTCTGATTAATGTTTAAGAGACCGAGATTAATACACTATGGAAGTGGTAAACATAAATCTTTGGCGAGGATAATTTTTAAAAGTGTGTGATAGTAACTATGATGCAACAGAAAATAATGTGCTATAGATTTCAACGACTCTCTCCATCTGTCTCTCGGTCTCCGTCTCTTTGTTTATATTTCGAGTACTAAAGAATATACTACCTCATTTTCTCACAGCCTCAACATATATATACTTTTATAGCTATATCTACTTATATCTTTTCGTAAAACCTGATTCACTCTGTTCCGAAAAAAGTTATACTTCAATAATATAGGTTGATTTTTTCTTTCTCTCGAAGAATATGTTTAAAATTCTTCAATGTACGATACATTTTCATTCATTGAACAATATTTATAAAATTAGCAATCTGCACACACCGCTATCGTTATTATGCACGGGAAGTAAACATATGACCGCAAAGGTGACACGAAATTATTTTAGGAGAAATAATAATCGTCAGTTGCGAACTCGTCCTTAAAAAGAGTTGAAAGTATTATTTACATTTAGAGTTATGTTATTACTTTGCGGGGCTCGGACCGCGAATTTCTGGGGCGGCTGCGGCACGCGGTCGGTTACTCCCCAACGTGGGGGGTCGGGCGCCCGGTACCGCCGACTCTACATGGGAGTCGTGCGGGCGATGGCCGCCTACGGGGCACCCGTCTGGGCTGATGCCCTCGGTGACACCAAAGTGCGTGCGCTCCGCAATGCGCAGCGCACGGTGGCACTGGAGGTCAAAAAACTCCAGAGGGACACCAAGAACCTCCGCCGGCAGGTTGAAGACCTGAAGACGGAGGTTTTGGCTTGGAAGCAGGAGGCTAACGCCAAAATGCAAATGCCCCCGCCTCCTGCTTCCGCAATGATGCCGACGGAGCCTCCCACACACCAGTGGGAAGAGGCTCTCGCCAGGGCTGTATCCCGCCCTCCAAATATTTTTTAAGAAACTCAATGTCGCCGTGTCGTTTATAGCAGGCCATGTCCTCTAAAACTGAGCATAAATTGAAGTCTAAAGGGTTAAGGTCTGGGCTAGATGAGGGCCAGTCTTCAGCTCTTATAAAGCCCGGAACGTTGGTTTCAAGCCAGGCTTGGGTAGTTCGTGCCTTGTGGTCAGGTGCAGAGTCCTGCTGGAAAGTCCACGGTATATTTTTAAAAAGTGTATTGCTAAGATATTTTACAACATGATCCAAGACTGTATCTTGATGTACTTTGGCTGAAGTTTTCACTTCTTTTTCACAAAAATGTAGTTTTTTGACTCCTTGATAAGACACGCCCCACCAAACCATCATTGACGCAGGATGATGACCACGATGTACCTTTCCGAGCACTTGAGCAGCTTCTTTAGAACTGTGAGCGTACACTTTATCATTTTGCTTATTGTAGTGTTCTTCAATCGTGAAAATGTTTTCATCGGCAAAGAGGATATTTCTGTACCTGTCACCTGCGACAGAAGGCATTTTGATCGATCCACCTCTTTATTGATTTAGGGCATGTATATCGACGATAAGCACCGAGCATCAGGTCCGAAACCCGAGCCAAATAAAGCTAAAAGTTAAATAAACCTTACCGAGGACCGCATCCTATCTCCTTAGAATATAGCACTAACAGGAATCCTAGGTCAAGCAGTCGGTTTGAGATTGTGTTTAGTTTTTATATTTGTATTTCTCTTTTAATATAATTACAGTTGTAAAAACGACTTATACGTTATCGGCTATAGGAATGACTGATATAAATTGCAAATATAGATTTATTATCAACAGTAAATTGTTTAACGGTGTATTTAATTTGTCTTGTGAGTTCATAAGCTCATAATTCAGATCTTATTATTATTACCTCGGATTCTTAATACTGGAGTGAAACACACAATGTTACTTGGGCACACCCGCCCCATGTGCACCTCCTCGTCCAGCAGAGGGGATGGCTGTTACCGCTGCGGCGCGGATGGCTACAAAACGGCCGAGTGTAAAGTGGAGGTGGCCCGCTGCGCCATATGTGCCGACGCGGGGAGGCCCTCAGGGCACGTGATGGGGGGCTGAAATTGCAGGCTCCCCACCACCAAGGGTAGGGACCTCCCGGCAGTGGGAGTAGTTCCCAAAGTGGTGGCCGCTAGGCGGGAGGAAATTGATATGGACCAATAATGGATAGGTCCATATGCAATTTCCTCCAGGCGAACCTCAACCACTGCTTGTTAGGGGAGAAGTACGCCCCCACAATGGCGCACTCTGCCCAGGCGGCCGTAACGAACCCGACCCCGCTTTCCCTCGCCACCAGGGACGAATCCCGACCCGCCACGATCGCCACGGAACCGTTCCGATCCCCAGCCCATTGCGGCTGGGAGGGAACGAAGGAAGGCTTGGCGAGGGAAAGCGGGGTCGGGTTCGTTACGGCCGCCTGGGCAGAGTGCGCCATTGTGGGGGCGTACTTCTCCCCTAACAAGCCCCTGAGGGAGTTCGAGGCGTATCTCGGCTCCCTGCAGGGAGCTGTTAGACGGCTGTTGCCGCTCCCCGGTGGTCCTCATGGGGGACTTGAATGCCAAGTCGAGGACCTGGGGAGCGGCAGTCACGGACCTGCGGGGCATGGCCGTCGAGGAGTGGGCAGCCGAATTAGGGCTGTCCCTCCTCAATCAGGGGAGCGTCCCCACGTGCGTGCGATGGAGCGGAACGTCGGTGGTGGACGTCTCGTTCGCCACCCCGTCTGTCGCACGCCGTGTCCGGGGGTGGAGGGTGCTTAAGGAGGAGGAATCCTTATCGGACCACCGATATATCAGGTTCGAGGTCTCCTCCTCCCAAGCCGGAATTGGCACCCGCCCCCGGAGAGGCGCGAAGTTCCCCTGCTGGGCGATGAGCCGCCTCAACCGAGAATTAGCGGAAGAGGCGGCCATCGTCCAGGCATGGGCCATGCCCCCCCCCACAGGGGCTGATGTAGACGCGTCCGCAGCCCGCCTCCGTGGAGCCCTCACGGAGGTCTGCGACGCGTCGATGCCGCGGAGCGTACACCGCCCAGACAAACGGGCGGTGTACTGCTGGTCGCCGGAGATCGCCGATCTCCGAGCGGCCTGCTCAGCGGCCCGGCGGCTGTTCGGACGCAGCCGCCGACGCCGACACCGGGACCCGGAGGCGGAGGCCCGGTTGTATGGCAGCTACAGGGAGTGTAGGAAGACCCTGCAGGCTGCCATCAGCCGGGCGAAAGAAGCAGCATGGGAGGAGCTGCTCCAAACACTGGAGGGGGATCCTTGGGGGCGCCCGTACAGGATCGTGCGCAAGAAGTTGAGATCCTGGGCGCCTCCGGCGACGGAGACCCTCCCACCGGAGGTGGTAGCGAGGGTCGTGGGAGAATTATTCCCCGACCCTCCGATGCTACCGGCTCCTTCCATGCCTCCGCCTCGGGAGGTAGTCGAGGAGGTGCTCGACGGGCCTCCCCCTCCGATAACGGAGGAGGAAATGGGGAGGGCCGTGGAACGCCTCCTCAACCGGCGAAGAGCGCCCGGCCTCTCGGGTCGGGTGCTTGGCCTCGCCTTGGGCCAATTAGGGGGCTGGCTTCGGGAGCTGTTCGACCGGTGTCTTTCGGTTGGGCAGTTCCCGAAGCCCTGGAAGCTTGGGCGGCTCTGCCTTATGGAATTCTAGGTACCCTGATGTCAGAATATATATGTAGTAGCATAAGCCACACAGTTTTTCCATGTTGGTGCAATAATTATATGGTTATATAGTTGACTATATTTTATCCCATATCAGTGAGTCATAGCAATACCAAATTTCACCTTAACATTTATAATATGGATTTCATCAACCCAATCCTATGTGAAAACATTTTTTATAAGTTATTTATGTCAATCTAATACATATAATTTTCTTAAGGCAACATAATATTTACCATTTATCCATTTAAGATAGTAGTAGGTGGTAGTGTTTACAATCATAGTAAAGATGTTCATCTTCTCGGACCTGCTAAGGTCCAAACACAATGAAATAATTACCATCAATACAGCTAATGAAAGCATTTACAATGGAACCTGAAAGAATTAATAAATAAATTCATCTGCATGTTAAGACATATATACATCAATTATAGATACATAATCGTATTTAAATTTGAATATAGTTATATTATTTAGTAAAAATAGTGTCACCCTTCTCATAAGTTGTGTTAAAACCTCTATTATCTGGTTAGTGAGGCTGTCATTTTATATAATAAAATGATATATATTTAAATTTCATTTAAAAATAAGTATGTCACTCTTGAAATATCTTCTGAGCTTGTTTTACAAAATTATTTTAAATATAAGTTCTTTCTGTATTGATATTAATATATTACTAATATTACTCCATCAAGTTGTCTGTATAAAGATATCAATTTTAAAACAATTGTGACTTTGTAACTAGTTTTTTATTACAGTAACTCTTGAATATACCATATGTATATAAATTGTTAAATATACAAATACAAAGAAATTACTATGGATATGTGTTTCAAAATGTTAGATTTAAAATATACATATTCCTTACAATTCATTATTCATGAGTTTATTTGCTACTCCTATTAGCTCCCGATAGGATCCAGACACATGTGTATTGAGTACATTTTGTAGAGATCACGATTATTCCACTTATATGATAAAAAGTTCACTTAATTAAGACCAAGAATATTTACCTTTATTTTCAATGTAACTCGTAGTGATGAAGACTTTAGATTTGTTTGTTGTATAAGTTCTTTACACAAACACTATAATGCTTTCTTTGTGAAGTGATACCTTTTCATAATATGAATCTCCATAAGATCTTCTATTATTTCTTATATCTTGTGCACTGAGTATTTTGAACATTTTCAACACAAAAAATAACGTGCTCCTATATTATTTATGCTATAAAAATACTTTTACTCTACAAAGTTAAACTTTTCACGACAAAAATCACAGTGAAACATATACTAACGTAAATATGAATATGTTCCGGTTTGAAACGTCAAAATGGCATTTCATTGTAACTCGCACTCGCTAATAAGCAATTACGCGCGTCTACGTACTCGCGTTTCGAAACTTGATACCTATAAAGTAAACGTATGAAACTCAAAAATTACGTTTACCATGCGCGCAACTAGGTGGCGCTTTTAAAATCCCATACAAACCGTAGTGAACGTCAACGCGTTCGAGTGGGTACAAGAACTCACTCTAAGCACACGGTATTTATTGTGCGGAAAATAAAACTAGCATTTAGCGTGCTAAATAAAAATAGCAATAATTTGCGACGATAACGTTGAGATGAGATGATTTGTACTTTTTGATTATTTATGTATATTATGACACAAGTATAGGTATAATGTTGTAGTTGCACGCACGTTTCATAGCGCAATGGCGTCGTCCCATCCAACACCTGCCTCGCTTCGTCACGGCGTTGCGCGGTGAGCGTAGCTATTTAATACTCATCTTTACATATGGGTTGAAAACAGAACCTCTTTTTCTAAAGTCGATAAAAAAAAACAATAATTTTCGGCTCTAGGCGACCTAAATCATGTGTTACTGTGAATACAGCTCTGCTCAAAATTCTCTATTTCAAAGGCAAATATTGGGCGCGAGCTTACCTGTATGCCTCTGTACTGCGGAGGTCACTGCGATAACTTTGTGCGCTCCGCACCAGGTCCACGAACCCGAGGCCCATGGAAAGCATGGCGTCGCTCACCGATGCTGTCGCATTACATTCAAACGATATCGTGAAGACTCGCAGCGTCGCCGGTGGATCCGGACCGCGCCACTCGCGCGTTATCCACACGAATCCTTGAGCTGCCGTCAGATTCGCTCGCACCGCCGCCTCTAGCACCTTGTGCGCCACTCTCCAACCGCTGTTCACGAAAAAGATGCGTGCCTTCGCATACACTAGTGCGTTTAGTATGCGCTGCGTCTCTGAAGAATCCGCCCCATAAACCAGTTCTTTCACACGTATGGCTAGGGAAGAATTAACCCGCAGCGCATCCGACAGTGCCGTCGCTGCCACACTCGGTTCTGCCACCACGGCGAGTCGTTTCCATGCACGTTGCCTCATAAACTCGCCGATCGCGAGCGCCAGTTGCAAAGCTGTACCTGCAGGTGTACCGGCGCCAGGAACTGCGTCAGCTAGTACGCCGTAACCCACGAGCGGTAGCTTTATTTCCTTTGCAGTTTTCACGGCTAATTCTACGCTATTATCGGGTACAAGCACACCGACACACGAGTACCAATTGGAAAATTTACTAATTGCGTGTAGTTTATTCATCGCAGCAGTTTGCTCAGTGCAGTTGATATAGTACTTAACAATCCTAATTCCATAACCGATAGTAGTGTTTTTAGGGCGAGTTAAATTCCAGAGCACTGGACCGATTTTCTTCGCTACATTATCGTAGAAACCTTTATCAGGATCATCGAGGCACTCTAGTATGCCAATCCAGTGATCGTATCGCGTGGGCTTCCGCGCACTGGTGTAATTGACGGTTCTATCGCACACGGTTTGACCCCACTCGTCGGGTAACTCCTCCGCCTTGAGCAATTCTCGTAACTCTTTCGGTTTTATTGAAAAATTTGCTAACTCATTGTATAGTAACGGCGCGAACTTCGAAAGTGCTTCGCTGACTGCAAATACAGCGCTGCCGGACGCATCGAGCTCGGTACTCCTTAATTGCACCGGATACACGTCTGCTACGTCCGACCAGATCTCGTAGTCGATAAACAGGAAAGAGCGTTCGGCGGTGGCCACAAGCTGAGTGAGGTCCGTGCGATCCACACTATCGTTTATCGTTTTGTTTATACTCAACTGATACATCAACTCGAATGCTTGCTTCCTTTCTTCCTTCTCTGTGAAGCACGGCACATGTACGAACAGCCGGCTGAACTCCTCTCTGCAATTGACATTTATTTCATTATATACACGTGCATATACACGTAAACAACTCGCACAACTACTATGTGAACATTGCGTTCGAATAATCACTACATATAAAACAAAGTTCTCTGCCACGTATGTCTGTCTGTTCGCGATAAACTCAAAAACTACTAAACGGATTTCACCAGTAGAAAAAGCGATTCACGAGGGAAGTTTAGGTATATATTTTGTCAAGTCAATTTTTTTTCTTATTATTAAGACAAGACAACGTCCAGGGGTCCCGCTAGTTAAAATATAAATATTATTAGTGATTAGATTAAGGTGTGGATATAGCCAGAGTAGTAGATGAATACTCACTTTTGCTCGAGAAACCCACATTGTCGCAGGACGGTCAAGTTTTTGTAGAACATCGGAGTCGAAGCGAGCAGGCACAACAAGTCAGCGCGTGCCGCTTGATTCAGCACTGCGTACACTCGCATAAGTAGTGGTGCAGCGGCCTCCTGAAGCACAACCAGTCCTCTTGTAACCAAGTTGCAGCGCGAATGGGTCGTGATCATCGCGGCCGGCACCACGCCGACCTCATTCGTCTGTAGAGTCAAGTTGCAGAGGAAGCGATCGCTGTTTTGCAGAGTGACCATTGTATAGCCGAACGCATCGCGCAGCATGACCAGCAGCAACGTGGCTATAGCGCGCGTTGTGCTCCCGCTCCAGTACACTATCACTTTCTGTTGCTCTCCCAACACGGTGATTCTCCGTTCTCCACCTGCAACAAAACTGAACATTTGTGTCGTCTGCGGCCACTGTATAAAGCAAGAGGCCGGAAGCTGTTAATTTCCACCCATAACCAAAGGTTCAACGCTCAGGGCGTTCGCATAACGTATTGATGGAAATAAGTTAGATTGTTGTAATTTGGTGTGTAGCTTGGATGTTGGTGTGTTCCAGCAATTGCACTTGAGAGCCAGTCCCCTTCTAGATTTAGCGTGTTTACCATCTTCGTTATCTAATCGTCATTGTAATTGAACACCATACGAGACTGTGGTCAAATACTCAATACGTTATTTTTCTTTTACGGATGCAGACTATGATGAGGTATGAAATCAGTTAATGAAATGATATAATAAAAAATTTATTGCGTAGTCCGGTGAAGCTGTAAAGACCCTGCAGGGTCAATAGCGTAGTCAGTTCGAGGAAAAAAAAGAAAAAAACGATTTATTGCAACTCTATTCTGAGGATTTTATTCACACAGAACTCCTAAATACACGGAGTCTGCAGATTCAATTAAACATTTGGTGGACAAAACTTCTTATTTAAAAACTGTAATAAAATATGGAGGTGAATACTGTTCCTTTCTTTATTTGTAATTGGGATTTGGTCACAAATTGACCGTATCGTCCCAGTGATTACCAACAAAATAAAATATGTATGTCATCCAGCAGTCGGATCATTCAGCAGTTGAATTAACACATAAATAGTAACGCATATTTTTATTACAGAATCCTACAAAGATTCGAATTATCATAGGTGTTTGCTAACACCGCCATCTATTATTTTCTATGTTAATCAATATAGGCAATGTGTTGTTAATGCACTTCTATTTAATTATTGTTAATGTTGATTCTTGTAAATTATTGAGTAATTTCGATTACATTAAACTGTTTATAACTTCTAAGCATTCCACATGTTTATTCATATAAGCACTGATAGAAGTAACTAAATAAGCCGGTGTCACGCCATACGACGTATAAGAAATAGTGGCGTCGTGCAATAACATTTCTAACTTGATTTGATTCGTGATTTAAAGTAGACCTAATTTAGTGTCACGATAATTAAAATCGGACATGTGAAATTGTAATAGAATTATTCTAGATTTAAGTAACATTTGGAACCTTTTGTTATTTATTAAAACCGGAAATCCATTCTATGTGCAGTCGAGATAGAATAGTAAAGTTGCTATTTAGAATGAATAACAATGTAATTAAAACATATTGGCATTGTACTATGTTATTAGTATTACTTTGTAATTACTAGAATAATTGTCGATCTAAAAAGAGTTTTATAGCAAATAAGGATTTGTAAGTACTTCGGTTGTTACAACGGTGAATTACTTTGAAATAATTAATGACAACGTAATTATTCAATGTATGGTGTTAAAATAGTTATTTATTTATAATTAGAATTATTAGCGAACATAAAGTGTAACTATGTACAACATCTTAGATTAAGTACTTCGTTAAACTAAGACTTCCTTCACTTGGGTTGTCGGTAGGTGAAGGTGGGCGATTCCTTTAAGGGAGCCTCTGGCTCCCAGGGAGGGGTAAAGGTGGAGAGACGGCGTCTCAGAGGAGGTGGCAAGGTCTCGAAAGGTGGCAGCAGGACCTGGCGGACGAGCGGGTCACCTCGAAAGGTGGCAGCAGGACCTGGCGGACGAGCGGTTCGGGCGGTTCACGGTGGACGCCGTCCGCCCGGTCCTGCGGGAGTGGACCGCCAAGGAGTGGGGCTCCCTGACGTTCCGACTGGTGCAGGTACTCACCGGACACGGTTGTTTCGGGTGGTACCTGCACCGGATCGCACGCAGGGAGCCGACGGCCGCTTGCCACGAGCGCGGCGCTGGCGAATACACCGAGCAGCACACGCTGTCCGAGTGTGCGAATCCATAAGGGATTTCCTCACGTTAAAAAAAATGCGATTCCTTTATAAGTGCTTGTAAGAGGTTGTGCAAGGTTCATTATTCATAATTGTTTGTGAGATCGTGAGATCTATCGTTATTGTCGCTAAGTGATAATTATTATCTCTGAGGGCGTTGTCTCTGAGATTATTGTAAAAGCATTAAAAGAAAAAGAATCGAAGAAGTCGTCGTATCATTTCATAGTGCCGGTCGTGTTGTGAAAATACATACAAATGGAGGATAATGCCATCCGTGTGCTCTCTGCTCTACAGGCTGTACATATGTACTCTGACATGTATATCGGAGGAGCTACTATTGACTTGCGTAAAATAAAACATTACTCCAGTATATCATTACTAAGAAGTATTTTCTAAACCGCAAATTTAATTACCTCACTTTTTCTTTGCTTTCGATTAATCTTCGTTCCTCTACGTTGGTCAAATACTATAATGAATGTGATTTGCGTTTGTTATATTGAATCTAATTATTATATATACCTAATATAGTTTCTCTCGCATAGTTTTAGGTGAAGACTGTAGTATTAATGTTTGCTAATTATATAGTTATATTAAACCTTTGCACTCGTAGTTTTTTTTTTCATTTGCATTACTAGCAACTCGCAACCGCGATTTTCTGCTGTTATCGAGAGCATAACAATCCGCGAGCGGCGACCGTTATTTGTCACCAACATTTTAAATGGCTCCGCTCCGGAGCTGTCGATTGCGAAGGGTTAATTACATCTATACATATAATAAAAGGCTATCGGGACAAAATCTGTACAGTAATATTTTAAAGAAAAAATACTTGGCGGGGACTTAGAATCAATAACAAAACAAATTTCGATAGTTTTTATAAAATGTTGTCTGTTTATCTGTCGGTTGTACAGGATTCACGCAATAACTATTGGACGAATTGTGACAAAATTTGGTATGGTAATAGTATATAAGTTTATACACCGGTATAACATCTAGGACATGTTTTACATATATATCACATTAGTATATATGTATACCTTACTTATAAGAAAACACAAAAGAGAAGAAATTTACGCAAGAATTACTGGACGGATTCTGACGAAATTTGACACCGTGATAACTAATATTATAATGCAACATCTAGGGTACATTTTGTCCTATAAAAGGCAAAGAGTTCCCCAGAATAATGCACGAAAGTAAAAAAAATTGTAGTTAATGAAATTCGAAGGATTTTGGTGAAATTTTCTTTTTGCTATAGCAGATAAATTAGCTAAAAATTTTATCTCTTTATACTTCTTAAAAAAAAAAAACCAAAAAAGCTATAGCTAAGTTCTGAACCAACATCTTCGGTCCGTATAATCTATACTAATCTATAAAGCTGAAGAGTTTGTTTGTTTGGTTGGTTGGACGCGATGATCTCAGGAACTACAGGTTCGATTTGAAAAATTCTTTCGGTGTTAGATAGCTCATTTATCGAGGAAGGCTATAGGTTATATATCACGCTAACACCAATAAAAGCGGAGCCCCAATGAAGAATGTTTCAAAATCGGGCTGTTTTTTTTCCTTTTAGCTGCGTGTTAGCGTTAGTATTATATACGTTGCCATGGTAACGTGGTAACTTTCTATCGGAAACATTTTTTAAGTTTATTTTGTGTTTCTGTTTAAAATGTTTATTCTACGTTTTTTTATTTATTATTTATTACTCTTCGTTCGCGGGAACAAGATTTACAAAACAGTGACTAATAAATTTATCTGAATGTATTAAAGTCTTAATTAATATCTATTTTTCTCTTGTACTTAAGTCATGTCGTCATTAAAATTATGATAACTTTTGATTGACCGAACCGATTTTAATGAAACAAAGATTAAATGTTACTCGAATATATGCTTTATGATTATTTTTTATTATTAAAGGTTTTATCATGAACGTAGTACTTTAGCAGTGATGCGTGTCCATACAAACAGAAATTTCTAAAAATGATTGTAATGGTTTATATTAATTACTAGCGACCCGCCCCAACTTCGCATGGGTGCAATGTAGATACTAATGTGGGCAGTGTGGAGTGATTAATAATATTATTTGAGATATAGAATTCCGTAGTACATTAAATTGATCTATCTCGTAAGGTTTAGCCAGCGTTTGCGATTTAAGCGCACAACTCCAAGAATAAATATACCTAATTGAAAGTCATATATTTTTATGTAATTTGAATTATATTATCTTTTTGGTCAATTTGACGACCATTTTGTTTTATTTACTGCGTTTGCGTCTACATAACTCAGTGATTATAACAACATATAAGAACAACACAATTATATCGATAATATGGGCATAATATATCTATATAACAAAAGATTTAACACATATTGTTCGATAATGTATAGCTTAACATTTTCATTACTTTCTTATATAGTGTTAGTGAGCACTGAGGGTAGTATATAGTAGGTTAAAGCTCCAGGTATGTTGCTGATGATAAATCCCATCTCATTCGATATACTATTAGTATTCAAATATCTAATCTACGCGTTACATGTTACAGTCGATGGCGTGTGTGTCGTAGTTACAAATATTTTTGAAAAAGTATTTCTGTATTGTACACACATACTTACAATTTTACATTTCTTTAATACATTTTTAAAAAACGCGTGCGGAGTCGCCGCAATTGCTAGTAATATTATAAAGAAGTAAAGACACTATCAAAGCGAGGAGATACTGCGGCGTCACCAGGACATAGTGTTGGCGATGCACACGATGAGTAACTTATATATAGTTTCATATGTAGATTTAGTGATATTTTATAGAGAGCATAGATATAGATTTATTGACATTTAACATAGATTTTTAGATAATTCACGCGACCATAATAGAATAGAGATATAGAATTGTGCTTTGATAGTGTCTTTACTTCTTTATAATATTACTAGCAATTGCGGCGACTCCGCACGCGTTTTTTAAAAATGTATTAAAGAAATGTAAAATTGTAAGTATGTGTGTACAATACAGAAATACTTCGCAATTGCTAGTAATATTATAAAGAAGTAAAGACACTATCAAAGCGAGGAGATACTGCGGCGTCACCAGGACATAGTGTTGGCGATGCACACGATGAGTAACTTATATATAGTTTCATATGTAGATTTAGTGATATTTTATAGAGAGCATAGATATAGATTTATTGACATTTAACATAGATTTTTAGATAATTCACGCGACCATAATAGAATAGAGATATAGAATTGTGGTATGTTATGTGTGTATTGAGTTATTGAATATGGAAATATAGATGTGCTATTTATATAATAGTAATACCGAGTGAATTATGGATATGTAGAAACATGTGTAGAATTATTGAATATAGTATGATGTATGTATTGACGTATAGAATATTTGAATTATAGGTAGAATCATGTATATTAATAGATAAATAGGGACTTATGCATGCATAGAATTACTGAAATATGGATTATATAGAATTGTGTGTTAGTATAGGGTGATTTATAGATTACATTCACATTAAATAAGGAATTACATAATAGAATAGATTAAAATTATGTCGTATGGAATATATAACGTGTGTGCATGGAAACATTCGTAGAGAGAACATAATAGAATTACACACGTTAAATACAATTGAATTATACGTTACCTACCAAGAATTATACGATCATACAGAACGGCAAATATGAAAGATTGTATAATTTAATATAGACAAACGTAATGGTTATAGAGGTACAAATTTTACAACGGTTACTCGTAATGGACGATTATATGGACAAGGACAAATTTTATGCCGGCTACCCTTTTGTAATGTTAAAAATACTAATTCCTGGAGACTAGGCGGTGGATTTTGCCTTTGAATAAAGGAAAATAATATATTCTCTGTTAAATGGTTATTTCACAAACAATATACTTGAATAGGGTCTGCCGACCAATATTTGTTATGACGTTACGGTATCCGAACGAGCCCAATAAAGTAATATATTTTATTATAGGATAATTGTACAAACAATAGTTGAAAGATGCAAGTCGAAACGGGATTTTATGGTTTTAGAATAATTTCTCACGCAACGGCGTTGTAAACAGAAATTTCTAATTTTATTATGTATCGTTTTGAAATAAA
>MU162199.1:137244-156093 GCA_015888305.1 Antheraea pernyi
GAGCAGTTTATAAAGAGAAGAATTATAAACATATGCACACTAGAATTATGTATATAAAGATTACTGAATTGTATGAAGAACTAAGTAGTCCCCGAGATTTTGCTCTCGTATTTTTTTCATTATATTATGGGAACTACGTGTTAGACCTAAGATTAACTTAGACTGTTTCATATTTTTTGGCCCTAATTTGTTTATTACTGCTTACCCCCGATTAGATTTTACCGATTTCCAGTTACCTTTGTATCGTTTTATAAATACTATTCAATCGTTTATTTGTAAGTAAAAGCTTCACTAAAATCAATTCTGCCACACTACCAATTTTCAAAGATTGTACCGGACAAACAGACACATTGGTTTATTCATATTTACAGATCGATAAAATAAAGCAAACTAGACATCTGTTGTTGGCCATTTTAATAATTTTCTCATCTATTTGTATTTTTTGGCACGCATTTGTCCAGTAAAATAACGCAGAAACAGAAATACCCATTCTTTCTGAAGAAATACGGTCTCCATACGAGTTAAGTAAAAAATAAGTAGGCAACTTTTTTCATAAACGGAACTAAGTACATTTGGGGAACAACTTTCGTTTTCTTTTATTTAATATTGTTGAAAGGGTAAGGAAGTATATCGGTCGTAGTGACTGATGTGTTTTCCTTGCATAATGTAATAGCTGCTCGGGAAACTTGTTCCTCCAATATTTTAGAAGAAATCTTAATACATTATTTCCCTCTTATATAGACTAATAAATATATAGAGGTGCTAGAGCCACGGTGCAGCTATTACTGGTTTCAACATGAATGGGTCGGCTCGCCCGGGATAGTACCACCCTCTCGCTGAAAACCGACGTGAAGTAACAGTCAAGCACTGTTATTGTTGCGTTTCGTTCGGTCAGTGAGAGTACTGGATAACCCACCTCAATCCCCTCCGCCTTCCCCACTCCCCCATTCTCCCAAACACAGGGTGACAACGCACTTGCGACACTTCTGGTGTTGCAAGTGACTATGGACGGTGGTGATCACTTAACATTAGGTGACTCACCTGTTCGTTTCCAACCTATGATATAAAAAAAAACTATTACTTGAAAAAAATTATAAAAAAAAAAAAATTACAAACTTCGATCTTTTTTACACAAGCAAAGAAATTACTAATTATTTACTAGACAACATTACGAAGATATAACAAAATATTAGCAATTTATTTGATACCTCCAGTATATTAACACTGCTGTTCTAATACATTCTGGATTATTTGATGTATGTCCACAAAACCGTAGATAAACTAGATTTAGGAAAGGACCGGTATACATTTAATACTGCAAATGTGCATAAATTAACCACCCCATGCAATTAGGCTAATAATGTTAGTAACAGTATTGTAAGTATTAGTATTGGGTACTATAATAAGGTCCCAAAGTACATTACCGATTTACTTGGTAATAAGTTTAAAAAGCATATCAGGCGGGTTTTGATGTCTAAAGGCTAAAATAAAGTAGATTATTACGTGAACGACACTGGTCTGGAAGTGACCCTTCTCTGTACATTCGCTAAAATAAACTGTGACTGAGATTGTGAAGTAAAAAAGTGAAATCAAATAATTTATTCAACAAAACGATAAACCAATATCGAGTTTCTTGCCTATTCTTATGCATGACCGGGTTATTTTCCGAATAGGTGGTATTCTTGACGTTAACAAGCGCTTTCTTAGAGTATAAGTTGTATATATATAGTATTTTTAATTTAGAAAGGCACTATTCTGACAATAATAACTTTTATATTTTTTAAGATATGCAGTCCTGCATATAACAGTCCTGTAGTCTATCTGATGATACGTGGTTACTAACACCTATAGCTTTGCAACTAACTAATATAGGACTGTAGTTAGTTATAATGGGTTACTACTTCGAAACCCTAATGGGAATGCCTCCTGTACCAGTGCCTGTTTCCAGCAACATCTTTGATTATGAACAAAACATCGCCAACACTGATGCTTTGTGAGAGAATATGGTGTAACGCAAATGCTTCAACAATCAAATCAGTACAGGCTCTCCCAAAGGTTGAAATACGTTTTAGGTAATTCTTTGAAGTTTTACTGTACTCCAAAGCTAAATAAGTATTGAAAGAATTTAATTAATTATATCCAAACCGCATGAGTAACAAGTTGCCTAATAAACGTTTTGCGTAGGCGTTACAAGCCAATTGGCCTAAATGTTCACGTCACCCACGCACGACGCAGATTTCATTCTAATTTCCTATCTCATATTAAGGTCAGGTTCATTTAATAAAAAAATATTTTGCTTGATCGAAAATACTTCTTGTCAGTTTATTAGATGAGTTAACTTTATTAGAATTATTTCTGAATATTTTTTTCTTGAACAAGCTCTTTGCCATATAGTTACGATGATGTCTCGTAAAAAGTTCACAAGTATAAATTCCAAAAAGTATTATTTTTATTGTAGTACGACAAAATGACAGCACTGTGCCTGATGGTAAGCACAGAACAATCCAAATACAAAGGCGACCACCGAATGACACACTACTCATCGCCGGTCGCATCTGTCATGCCGGCCTGCAAAAAGCTGGATATGCACAGGCTGACCCCGAAACGCGACCCGCAAAAGCGAATCGCTATGACGGGCATTTTCGCCATATATATGGCGCGATCCTCCCGACGATATAACGGCAGCGAACGATCAGTACCAGCCTGTCTCTCAAAACAGAGCGTGTTCACGCCCACGCCCGCGTAACCACAGATCACGCCGCCGTGGTCTGGGGGTAAATTTCGCTCCCGCACACCAGAGTAGGCCCCCCTCGGCAGCGGCTCAAGCCTAGGTTCGTTCCCTCGGCAGGGAGCCCTTGAGTACGCTGCTCGCGCGATACAGTGACACACCCACACATCACTGCAACAACATTACACACATCACCTCCACACACGTGCACGCCTACACGCTTACACATAAAGTGGATGGGTTTTTCTTTTCTTTCCCGTATCGAACTGTAATAGTTTAGAATCTTTTCCGATACAAAATACACATAGGAGTTGTTGAGATATGTATGCTTGGTACACATATATGTTTCAACAACTCTTATTTGTATGAATAGTTTAGCTTTAACTTAGGTTAGCTTTGATAGGTCGCGAATTGCATGAACAGGCAACAGCCAAGCCGAGGTGTGCCGTGCACCCTTGAGCTGGTTGCCAAAACAAAAATCGGATGAGTGCCTTAAGCGCTCGCCTTAGTAGCCCGGTGAAGCTGTTAAGACCTTGCCAGGTCAATAGCATAGACAGTTCGAGAAAAAAAAAAAAAAAAAAAAAAAGTACTAGATCGTAGGATCGCTCCGTTGTTACGCACACGAGGACGTTCCGCACCAGAGTTCCGCGTTTTTTACGCTCGCAGCGTGCGAGAAGAAAGTAACTCGATTACTAGATCGTAGTTTGATCGCATAAGGCATCGTAGTGACATAGAGTAGTTCGATCGCACATCTCATAGAGTAAGTAATAGTAAAAAAATATTTTATATATTATTTTCACACAAGAATTATAAAAAACTAGCGGGCCCTGCAGACGTTGTCCTGCCCTGTTTATAAAAAATATATTTGACTAATTATTAACAGATAGTCTAATTTAAAGTAGTCTAAGTAACGCGCTATAATTTTTTCTATCTGCGAGTGAAATTTCTGTCAAAATCGGTATAGCCGTTTCGGATATTACCTGGAACAAACATAGAGACAGACAGACCGACGAAAATGTTAAAAATTGCATTTTTGTTATCAGAAACGTGGATACTTTCATACCCAATCAGTGAAAAAATGTTATTTTGATATTACATACAGACACTTCATTTTTATTATATGTATAGATATAGAAGATAATAAAGAGGTAAATTTTGTGAGTTTGTGACGTTGTAGGGGGTAATCTCAGGAACTACAAAACCGATTCTGAGAATTATTTTACCAATAGAAAGCCAGGTTATTTGTGAGTGTTATAGGCTACATATCATCACGCGAACAACAATAGGAGCGGACCAATAATGAAAAATGTTTTAAAATTGGGGTATTTTTTCCTTTTCAGAACTTCCGCTGCGTCTTAACCCAAAATAACTATTCCACGCGTACGAAGTCGCGGGCAGAAGCTATTAACAAATTATATTATCTATACTAATATTAAAAAGAGGTAAAGTTTGTGAGGTCATAGCGTTATTAAATTATAGAGAATGTATTATACGGCTTCCACTGATCTATTGTAGTTGTTAAATTACATATAAAGCATAAATAAAAAGTTGAAGCATATATAAAATTATTATATGCATTAAACATGACTGCTCTCTGCGACTTTTCGATTCGGTGCATTGGATTAAACTTGAAATTCGCTACTAGACTTTCGAAACTAGACTCTTAATGTTAAATTTTCTGTAAAATATTTGTTAATGTCTAAATTTTATGTTACTTTGTTATATATTGTTATTATGTTACTAAATAGTAAGGTCTTAACAGCTTCACCGGACTACCTTTCAATTTGTAAAGATAACATAATTCCTATTATTTAAAGAGTCAATATAAGCTAATGCTTTAGCAATTGCAATTAAATCTGCCTGCATAATTGATATTAAATTCTTCGCGCCGCCCTCTCTCTTCTACGGCTAACGATCCAAGCGCCCGCACGCAATTACGCAAAATCGATGAAAAATAGTGATTTATTGGATTATCTATTTTTCATCGATTTTGCGTAATTGCGTGCGGGCGCTTGGATCGTTAGCCGTAGAAGAGAGAGGGCGGCGCGAAGAATTTAATATCAATTATGCAGGCAGATTTAATTGCAATTGCTAAAGCATTAGCTTATATTGACTCTTTAAATAATAGGAATTATGTTATCTTTACAAATTGAAAGGTAGTCCGGTGAAGCTGTTAAGACCTTACTATTTAGTAACATAATAACAATATATAACAAAGTAACATAAAATTTAGACATTAACAAATATTTTACAGAAAATTTAACATTAAGAGTCTAGTTTCGAAAGTCTAGTAGCGAATTTCAAGTTTAATCCAATGCACCGAATCGAAAAGTCGCAGAGAGCAGTCATGTTTAATGCATATAATAATTTTATATATGCTTCAACTTTTTATTTATGCTTTATATGTAATTTAACAACTACAATAGATCAGTGGAAGCCGTATAATACATTCTCTATAATTTAATAACGCTATGACCTCACAAACTTTACCTCTTTTTAATATTAGTATAGATAATATAATTTGTTAATAGCTTCTGCCCGCGACTTCGTACGCGTGGAATAGTTATTTTGGGTTAAGACGCAGCGGAAGTTCTGAAAAGGAAAAAATACCCCAATTTTAAAACATTTTTCATTATTGGTCCGCTCCTATTGTTGTTCGCGTGATGATATGTAGCCTATAACACTCACAAATAACCTGGCTTTCTATTGGTAAAATAATTCTCAGAATCGGTTTTGTAGTTCCTGAGATATTCTGAGAATTATTTTACCAATAGAAAGCCAGGTTATTTGTGAGTGTTATAGGCTACATATCATCACGCGAACAACAATAGGAGCGGACCAATAATGAAAAATGTTTTAAAATTGGGGTATTTTTTCCTTTTCAGAACTTCCGCTGCGTCTTAACCCAAAATAACTATTCCACGCGTACGAAGTCGCGGGCAGAAGCTATTAACAAATTATATTATCTATACTAATATTAAAAAGAGGTAAAGTTTGTGAGGTCATAGCGTTATTAAATTATAGAGAATGTATTATACGGCTTCCACTGATCTATTGTAGTTGTTAAATTACATATAAAGCATAAATAAAAAGTTGAAGCATATATAAAATTATTATATGCATTAAACATGACTGCTCTCTGCGACTTTTCGATTCGGTGCATTGGATTAAACTTGAAATTCGCTACTAGACTTTCGAAACTAGACTCTTAATGTTAAATTTTCTGTAAAATATTTGTTAATGTCTAAATTTTATGTTACTTTGTTATATATTGTTATTATGTTACTAAATAGTAAGGTCTTAACAGCTTCACCGGACTACCTTTCAATTTGTAAAGATAACATAATTCCTATTATTTAAAGAGTCAATATAAGCTAATGCTTTAGCAATTGCAATTAAATCTGCCTGCATAATTGATATTAAATTCTTCGCGCCGCCCTCTCTCTTCTACGGCTAACGATCCAAGCGCCCGCACGCAATTACGCAAAATCGATGAAAAATAGATAATCCAATAAATCACTATTTTTCATCGATTTTGGCGTGCGAAAGTATAGATAAAATATGCGGAATAAGGAAGAGGAAATAATACACATAAAAATTAAGAGATGGCGTTACCATTGTCCCCCGGGCTGAAGGGACTTCAGAATAAACAAAGCGTGATCAAAAGTATTAAATTGTAAATTGTGAGAAAGAAATATATATATATATATAACAAAGTAATATTGAAAAAAAATAAAAATTGAGTTTATTGAAGCGGAAGCGGACAGAGTTTGTGAACACTTCTAACATAATGACCAGTTTTTGTCTTAATTTTGGCGACTCTGTTGACACCATCTTTACCCGGAAATAGGTCTATGATAATTCCAATTGGCCAGCTCATCGTAGGTAAATTATCATCCTTTATGATGACTACAAGTCCTTTTCGTACAGGATTAGATGGAGTATTCCATTTCTGCCTGCTTTGAAGTGAGGTCAAATATTCTAATCTCCATCTATGCCAGTAGGATTGCACCAGTTTGTTTAGCAATTGGTAGCGAGTTAGTCTATTATCGGGTACGTTCTGAACATTTTCCGCGGGTAAATATTTTAAAGGCGTTACATTTAGAAAATGAGACGGTGTTAGCGCCTCTAGTTCCGTCGGATCGGAACTAAGAGTACATAGCGGGCGACTATTGAGAATTCCCTCGATTTGAACTAAAACTGTACTTAGTTCTTCATATGTTAAGATCTGAGTACCTATAGCTCTCTTCAAATGCGTTTTAACCGATTTTATGTGGCTCTCGTATATACCACCGAAGTGCGATGCAAAAGGAGGGTTGCGTTTAAATTGAATATGCAAGTCTGCTAAATTTTGATCGAGATATTCATTATATGTATCTGACATTAAATATGCGTGTAATTCGTCAAGTTTTCTCTTAGCGCCTACGAAATTAGTACCTCCGTCACTCAAAATCATTGAAACGGGTCCGCGTCTGCTTATAAAGCGTTTAAAAGCTGCTAGAAACATTTCAGAGGTCAAATCGGAAACCAACTCTAAATGTAAAGCTTTCGTAGTCAAACAAATAAATAAACAAAGATATGATTTGATGCTTTTTACACCGCGGCGACGATAAGGTGTTACATAAAACGGGCCTGCGTAGTCAACACCCGTGAAAACAAAACCTTTAACGTCACTTACTCGAAAGTGGGGTAACTCTCCCATAATGGGATTAGTACTCTTTGGATTTACTTTAAAACAAGCGTTGCAATTTCGGATGCGTTTTCTCAACATATTTCTCGCGGAAATAATCCAATAATTTTGCCTTAGCAAAGCTTGAAGTAAGCTAGGGCCGGCGTGAGCGTTTAAAATATGAGCGTGGTCAACTAATAAATGAACAATAGGATCCTTTGCCGGTAAAATGATGGGATGTCTTTCAGAAAAGTTCAATTGAGCGTTACTTAAGCGTCCGCCTACACGAAGTATATTATCATGGTCAATAAATGAATTTAATTTTTGTAAAGCGGGAATGTTCGTATTCTTGAAGTGTCTTTTTTGAATACTTCGAATAACGTATTTTTCAGCAATTTCTATATCTTGCACTGATATTAACTGGCGTGATTTTAATAATTTTGCAAACCTTAAAACATAAACTACTGCGTGAATATATTTATTTCACTTAGACATGCGATTACACAAGTCATATAGAACGTCTGAACTTTGGTTATCGTTTTTAACAATTTGAGCAGCGAGAGTGGATATTTTAACTTCTGGAAGTTCATTAAGGGATTGTGTATGAGCACGTCGTATTGGCCATGTATTAAACGGGCTAGTGAGCCACGATGGACCATGAAACCATAAACAGTTATTGACGAGTTTACTCGGCATCACAGGTCGCGAAATAATGTCCGCTGGATTTTCATTTCCAGAGATATGAAACCAATGTTTGGCTGGCAAGTTTTCATTAATAGCGGAAATGCGATTAGCAATGAATGTTTGAAATCGATATGGCGGAGAGTAGATCCACGAAAGTGTAACGGTGGAGTCCGAAAAAACAATTATTTCATTTATATGAACGCGTTCACTGATGGAGTCGCGTACAGCTACCACTAAGTTTGATAACAGGAGTGCTGCGCAGAGCTCAAGGCGTGGTAAGGTGATAGTTTTGTTGATTGCAGAACCCACACTAGAGGAATTAACTCAACGTTTTTGGGAACTCGAGAGTATACCGAGTAAAAAACATTTGAGTCCCGATGATTCGGCATGTGATAGAATCTTTCAAGAAACTTATTCCCGCGACGATACCGGTCGGTACACGGTTTCTCTTCCTTTCAAATATGAACCTACTGAACGAATAAGGAAGAGGAAATAATACACATAAAAATTAAGAGATGGCGTTACCAAATATTACATTTCCCATTATTTTCTGATTGAAGATCCAACCAAGCCATTCCAACACTTTCTTGCGAAAGTATAGATAAAATATGCGGAATAAGGAAGAGGAAATAATACACATAAAAATTAAGAGATGGCGTTACCAAATATTACATTTCCCATTATTTTCTGATTGAAGATCCAACCAAGCCATTCCAACACTTTCTTTTTCTTTAGAACCATAAGATTTTTGTATTAATCTCTATAACCATGAAAGATAACATTCTCACAAAACTGTTTTAATAAGCTAACATTATAGCTAGCTTTTGCCTTATTAATACACTCTATATGCGCTTTATTTTTTTGAGATAAATCCACATTGCTTACCCAGGTGTCTAATGAAAACATTTTTAACTGTTCGCTACATTGCACGGGTTTTGTTTTAACATAATCACGTAACAAAGATAAAAGAGGTTTACTTTTCGGTCTCCAATAACAATTTTCGCTTAGTTGATACAACTGCTCTAGAAGGATAGTTATGAACATATTGGTTTGAAAGCATTTTAATTTATGTATACAATTTATAATTGGATTTCAGATTTATTATGTTATAATAGTTATGTTACTCATATAATTTCAATCTGTTATCTGTAATTGTACATTTTTGTAAAAAAAAAAAATATAGACCAGTTGGTGCCCAGTGGTCGACATACCATAGTTCATTGATTTTTTAAAGTTTGAACTTTATTAGGGTTCTTTTGTCAAAGGGTGTAACTTCTATAATCAAAGGTTTTCATCATGGCTACTCAGTTATTTGCTACATTAAAAAAAATTACAAAACATTAAAATATCTACGTCTAAAGGAAAATTAAAATTAATTATATATTTGAAACAAAAAACAGGCGGTTACATAAAGTGGTAAGGCTCTCAAATTCTAAGTAAACATAACTTTACGAAAATAAAGAAATTTTTCGCATCTCATGACACAATTTTCAATTAATTTTATACGACACCATGGGTTGGTGGTATTTCTGGGTGATATTGAATTAAATGCAGTTTGTAGATTATGAAGAATAGTGAGTGATATGCCCAGTATCATCGTTTGGAAAAGTAATGGTTACACAAGAGAATCAAATGATGAATCCAAAACAAAGATGTTTTTAATACTACCATTATCTTTTGAAAATGAATTCATTTTTGTTCAAAATTCGTCATTAACTGTACTAAATATAATTGTTAAATATAATCAGGTTGCACTACATCATTGTAACCGCGGAGATCTAAGTCATGGATTACTTTCAAGAGCAAACAAATTTTCTTATTTTGATTTTACAAAGTATTTTTTGGCCCTATTTTTTATTGAATCATCATTTGAAGTGTGTACACCATAAAAAAATACTAAACATTAAAATATTGATTTTGACTTTGGTAATATTGCTTTACTCTTATCATAACATAAAGAAAAGTGACATGAAGTGAAAGCAGTCCTGTCACCTAAAAGTTTTAACATTCAATAAGACCAAAGAAAATGGTAATTATTTCAGTGGTTCCATAAATTTACTAAAAATAAATTATTTATCAATTAATTATTAATGTATATTATGAATTTATATATTGTATTATTATAAAATTAACCTAGAGTTTGACCAGTTGATTTCAAAGGGCATATAAGGTATGCAACGTGACTCATGTTAAAAGTATTGAAAACGTAATTGGAACGTACGAGTAAAGTGAAGGATGTCAAAACACCTTTATCATTTACATGTGTGTATATGTTGTATAAAATTCAAGCAGTAGTGTGAGTAATGTATATTTTAATTAATTTAATATGCTTGTAATGCATTATATATAAAAAATAGCTATGTGCACTTTGGGGTGTAAAGGGTGTCGAATAACATCATAAGATTTGAGATACCCCAGCCAACCTCACCTGCACGTGGTGCACCCTGTTGAATAACGAACGAGGGAATAGCGAAAGCGGGGTGGTAGGGTTTTACAGACGGACTGGGTCGCAACCACCATGTATATGGCGAAAAAGCCCGTCATAGTAATTCGCTTACAAAGTTTTGGCTTCACTTATCTTTATATATAAAAATCAATCTTTATATATTTGTCCGCTATGCATGCCGAAACTACTGAACAGATTGTGATAATAATTAAGGGGGGTATTCTGGGGACGCTCGAAAGTGTTCCTATATCAAAAAATCTATATAAGCGTGTTTTTAATATATTAATGAAATTGTTTTCCTTAAAGAAAGAAAGGATTTTTTGTTCTTATTAGAACTTTTGACACTACATTTCAATATTATTTTAACATATTTCAATTGGATATAATTAGCTATTTAATATATAAGATGTGTAATGACAATTAATTTTCTGTTGACCTTTGTAGGGCAGCGCAGTGGCCAAGCAAACCGTTGTACGATCGACTATACAGTGCGTTCATCAAATGTTACAAGAATTCAATACAACACAGAAATAAATAAAGACTTGTTTTTTTCTAAGTCATGTTCCTGTTACAATATGTTTTTACATTTTAAAAAATCTATTTCGCCTTGGCCTACAATTAAATGTGATCTATATATGACTATTCTTATTTAACTGGCTGCTACAGGTATGTAATATACTATTGACACTTGTATCTACAGAAAGCAAGTAAAGTTTTGGCGTCATGCGGCAATTAATGTATAAATAAAGACAAATTTGAGTCAAAATATTTTTATTTATTTTCTGTTTGCAAGAAATGATTAAAAATCGTATTTATGAATTACTATGTAGAAAGTAGAGGGGGAGGGACGGGCTCTTCTCATATACTACAGATGGTCACTAAAGGTGGGGGGAATTGTCAAATATGGCCACGTAGTCCCTTACTTAAAAGTATGTAGTACTTGTGTAGTATGTATACTCATGTGATAAAGATGAGATTCGAGCTGAACCGAGGTGCTAACACCATCGTAACGCAAGTGTGTGTAGGTCTTAAACAAGTAAATGAAATTTATACAATATTATGTTAGTATGGAGTTATCGGACACTCACGTCCCTCGCGGAATCGACTCTGGTTAACCAAGGCGGTACAGATCGGCGGCTGTTCTCCTTCCGCCACCACTCCTGTCGCCATTACCACGAGGACTGCCGCCAGCAGCACCAGCACGCCTGTCAGCACCGACAGCCGCATTGTGTCACCACAGCGAGCAAAACGCGTCACACGGGGAACGACCGCACGAGGGCCCTCCGCGGACATTACTACTCCCATTTATTTTATGTTTTCCTTCCTCCTATGCGATATACTTAAATAATAATTAAACTAACCGATCATTTCGAACAAACGCTTAGAAATTCACAACTACGTATCCCTGTACACGAACATCTAATTTTAATAATAATTTAACTTAATAATAAGTAGTGATCTCAACCGGTGATGTGTATGTGGTAATGAATGTTTGGACGTCGCGACATCGTCTTACTAATGAATCCTTGAATAATTCTTGATCAAAGAAAGACATCGTGGTGAAACCACAGCATGAAAATTAAAGCCTGTTCTATTATTCGCCTGGTTACTTAGGTTTAACCTTAAACTTGCAAGTATGTTCGAGAGCCCTTTTCCGTCTAAACTTAGCTAGCTCATGAAACTATTTTATCCAGGTTAGTAATAAACTTTATCCAGTTAATATATCGTGTACCCGGCCATCCTTACTTATAATGTTATAACGCATTTATAAGGGAGTATGTTTGTTTGTTACGCTTTCACGCCTTAACTACTCACCCGAGCATCATGAAATTTTACATATAAACTGTCAGTGATACGGAAAAGGATATAGGGTACCTTCTATCTAAAACAATGTACGTAAACCCGAGGCATAGGTCATATGTACATTAACGCGAGCAAAAACTAATAGGATACAAATTAAAATTGCTCTTTATAACATATCATTTCATTAAATATTTTACAAGGTATCACAAATACCAAAAAATAAAGTAATTTGTGTGACGATTTTTTCCAAGCTTCTTTGACTTTATTAAACGATCATAATTTAAATATTAAATCGCCAAAAAATTAATGACATATGAACTATGCACTGCCAGATATGCATCGCTGAGTTCTTCATAATAATTAATTATCTAGAAAAAAAAATACACAGCTTACGTAGTCACGTTCTCTTAAGCTAGTTTCGCGTACTACAATACGCTACTGATAGAATACCTATTTATATTCTTCCAACGTGACTATCCGCTGTTGCTCTGATGGGCTTTTACAGCTTCATCGGACTTGAAACATTTCTTTGGCTTACCTACTGTGCTTTTTATTCGCCAACAGATCCGGATCCACTTTTACTCAACTTTAAATAAATTTTAACTAGATTAAAATTATTTACGCATTTCTTGTATTTGTAATTAATGTTTATAATTGATGAATAGAATAACGACTTTTGATTTATCAAATCATAGATAACATTTTAATGCATGAATTTATTGAAACTTTTTGTTTTTTTTTTTTTAATATTTTATAGGGTTTGAGCACAATCTCATGTGATGTTAAGTAATGATGTGCTCTAAAATGGTAAATACAATAAACTAGAGGGGATTGGCTCTTACGTGCGTGCGCCGGAACACACCGACCAGTACCGACTTCCAGTACATCTCTAGGTAGAGCACACATATTCATATGTTTTATTTTTGATAAACTATTTATTTTCCGCTTTTTAGTGCCTTATGGGTTTTTGATTGATATTGAAGTCGGTTAATACTTTTTTTTGAAAATTTACTTTTTCCCTTATCAAACTGAAATAGTTTAGAATATTATCCGATACGAAATATATATAAGAGTTGTTGAGGTATGTATGCTTGGTACACATATATGTTTCAACAACTCATATATGTATGAATAGTTAGCTTAGCTCAATTGCATTTACCAGGCAACAGCTAAAGCCGAGGTGTGCCGTGCATTCTTGAGCTAGTTGCCAAAATAAAATCGGCTGAGTGCGTTAAGCGCTAGCCTTAGTAGTCCGGTGAAGCTGTTAAGACCTTGCTTGGTCAATAGCGTAGTCAGTTCGAAAAAAAATAATACTACAAGCCAATTATGTCACATAGGACATAGCACCTGTGCGTACTGGTAAATGTAAAAATAAACATTGCGGTTCCTTTTTGACCTACACTCGGGAAACCACAACATTTGATCTAATCGCACGCGGTGTTGTCCTTGTGGCTAACTTCTTACCCTGAGTAGGTACAGTGTTCGCGATTCAGACAGTTAGAATTGTCTGCCACTTGGCATAAGTCATGCGTTAGCCATGGGGATTGATTAAAAAAATAGTACTTTGTACATATTAACTGTAATAATTGCTGTATTTATATACAATATTCTCTCCTCATAAGCTATTTACAATAACATGAACTCTTCATTAAGTCTAATCTATAAATGTAATAACTCGTTAATATTTAATTTAATATAATAATAATTAATGCAAGTGATATCCATTTCCAAATAACTTTAATCATTTACTTATAACATATGAATAAGTTCCTGATTTGCTTACAACAATGCATTTTAATTACCTGACTTTACAGTTTACAAATTAAAATGTATATTAAATTCTTATCGGATGCTTACGTTATTGAACACTAATCTTGCCATCAATGTCAGGAGCCCGCTATATAGGTACATTCGGGCGATTCCCTTTGTGTTAAAAATGTAGTTAGAATTAAAATAAGAGGTTAAAATTTTCAGTATTGTTGTGTCCGCCTTTAGAATAATATTACATACATGCCTACTCCCACAAGTTAAAATGTAACTGTCTTTGGTGAAATTTAGGAAGATAACTTGCAAGTTAATTGTCGGGTGTTTTGCGTATGAAACCATTTATTCTATTTAAGTATACTAGTGGGCGTCCAAAGGTCGACATTCGACCATAGTTTATTGATTTTTTAAAGCTTGAATTTTATTAGGGTTCTTTTGTCAAAGGGATTATGTATTTGTAGAATGTAGAATGAAAAAGGGTAATTGGAACGTAAGGGTAAAATAATACATACTGTCGAGCATAGCAACCTCCTTCACAACCTTTTTTGAAGTCCTTTATTGACAGATGTCAAAATATCTTTTTTATTCACATGTGTGTATATGTTGTGTAAAATTGAAGCAGTAATGTGAGTAATGCATATTTTAATTAATTTAATGTACTTCTAATGCATTTTATATAAAATAAATAACTTTCTGCACTTCTCCTCCATATAAACTGTAACTAAATTTCACGTTCATCCCTTCGCCCAATTTTGTTAAAAAAGGATACAAAATTTAGGCTTCACGTATTAATATAAAGAAGTATATAACGATATATCTTATTTTTATTTAAAATCATTTTATCGTGAACAAGGTCGCGTGTAGCGGTTATTATACATTTCAATTAAGAAGTTCATAAAGTTTATATATGTATAAATTATACATGGCACGTCGCCGGGCGAGCTTACTAGCATCTCTAACACTTCACAGTATTCTAAAATGAGTACCTAATTAAGGTTCGTATCCGATTCAAGTGTTCTCAGACACATTGCTAAACTAAGGCTAAGCAGTAACAGGTACACTGCCGAATTAAATAATAAAAATAATATTATAAAAATATAGATAGATCCGTTATGACTAGGTTTGTACACAGGACGCACTAAAAATTTCCCAAACTTACATCAAGAACATTTAAAATGTAATTATGTCGTTTGTAAATGCAACTCTTTGGCTTTAAAATGCAGTTAGTTTCTTCTATTAGTCACTTGTTTTTACAATTTCGTGCTACCTTAAATACTGAGGACACACCATTAATTTAACTTGAACAAATTTTCATAGTATGATTTACTATGATTTTTTCTAGCTGGTTTGCAGAATTCCAATGGAAATGTTAACGTTAATCTCAGTGATGAATTCGTGATCCATCTATTGCTCTAAACAATGAGAACCACGATTATCTACGCCGTATGATCGAAACAGAGAGATTTGTGATCTACCACGAGGTGCGGGAATAGTTACGAGTCAGACAAAAACATTTTGTCCCTCACAATCTAACTGAGGTTCAAAAAACTTACTTACTTGATTCAAAGCTATGCTTACCATATTCAATAAAGACATGGTACAGTTGGTGTGAGACAGTTACAAGTGACGGAAAAAGAGTTTACAGCTACAATCTCCAAACCAACGCAGCAATCGAATCTTTGGGGGTTTCCAGATGAGACAAAACGTACCTAAATGGGGAGTGTTCGGTCTGCGGTTAAGCGTATCATTGCTACGTTTTATTAATAAAACTGGACACGTGGCTACTGCTGCTTAGAAGGATCATCGTACATTGAATAGCGATTGGTACATGACCGTTTGTTTGCTGAAAATTATTGACGAGAAAAATAATGCATGTAACGAGGCATCCTGCACACTGTCTCGACCTGACCCCATACAACTTTGTCCTGTATTCAAAAATCAAGAATTATTTACGCAGTCAACAATTTTCAACATCAGAAGAGGTTGTTAAATAGTACAAAACGTATATTTCCGAGGTCACCATTGAGTGACTGGCATAAATGTTTTCAAAATTAGTTTATTCGTAGCAAAAAGTGGATTGTATTTACAAGAATATTTCGAGAAACAATAAACTCATTTTTGACCACTAATATTCTTTGTTGATGTTTCGAGAACATTTGAATGCGCCCCATGTAGTAATGTAGTAGGAATGCTGCGAACCCGGAGGCGGAGTGCTGCGTCACGGCAGGAACGCGTCCGTGTCGCGCGGCCCGTCCGCGCTCAGGTACGTGGTGTCGGTGCCGGCGGAGGCGGGTGCTGCCCACGACGCCCAGCGACCCTGCAACCAATTATATGCCGCTAAAAAATGTCCATGCATCGGTAACAATTAGGTTTGCCCAAATGCAAGACCAAGACGAGACTCAGCTTGGTCTTGGTATTGATCTCGCATCAATACAAATGGTCTTGCTATTGCTTCCGCAGTCTTGGTCTTGGTCTTGGTCATGCAGCGAGAGTCTTGCAAGTCTTACAAATCTTGCTATTACCTATTTGTCTATTGCTCTTTACTAAACGCCCTTTTAAACCTTAGATCAATCTAACGTATAGGTAGATTTTTATTTACATACTAGCCGACCCGTGCCCACTTCGTTGGGCGGTAATACGTAAGCGTGGATTGGTTATTTTGCGCTAAGATGCAGCGGAAACTCTGAATAGGAAAAACGTCCCCGATTTTGCAACATTCTTCATTGCTGCTCCGCTCCTATGTATCTTAGCGTGATGATATACCTATAACCTTCCCTGATAAATGAGCTATATAACACTGAAAGAATTTTCCAAATCGGACCAGTAGTTCCTGAGATTACCCCTTACAACGTCACAAACTCACAAACTCTACCTCTTTATAATATTAGTATAGATACATAGTAAAGTCTACTCAAATTAACTAAATGTAAAATGAACAAGTTTTTCAAGGCTTATTTGCTGGAATAAAAATACGCAATTCCTTCTCTTAGAAAGATAGTAGATGCTTCCTTAAGTCTTTGTATTTTTTTATTTCATTTTTTTTTCACTGGCACACTTTATTAATAACACTCTGAGTCGTAGAAATTATTTCAAAAACTCATTAAATTTACTTTTTGATCTTAGAGTGTCTGGAACGAATGCTACAACTCCCACTACTCCGATTAGATCTAATTGAATCTTCGTCACTCATGTTAAATTGTAAATTTATTAATCTGAGAACAATTATAATTCTCTGAACTCGAAGCGAAGTAAGGGTATATATAAATCTATATCTATGTATACATCTAATAAGAATGTTAATCTAACGTGTCTGTACTTTTTGGATTTTAGTGAGAAAAATTGTTGCAGGTGTCTGGAATCTGTTTGTTTTGGAGTTTGTTTGTTTGGTTGAACGCGATAATTTCAGGAACTACCTTCAGTTCGGTTAAAGATAGGTCATTTATCGAGTAAGGCTTTAAGCTATATATCATAATACCAATAAAAACGGAGCACCAATGAAGAATGTTTCAAAATCGGGCACTTTTTTCTTTTTGAGAGATTTCGTTAGCGTTAGTATTATATACGTTACCATGGTAACGTGGTAAGTTTCTATCGCAAACATTTTCAAAGTTTATTTTGTTTTCCTATTCAAAACGTGTACATTCCTTTTATTTCCAATTTTTTATTTGTTATCTATTACGTATTATAAAAATAAAGTTTGTGTATGTACAAATAAAATAACAATTTTTTTGGTGAATGGATATGAAATACACATAAATATACATAATTTAAATTGAAATAATCCATATTTCTATGTAATATGAATTATGTCATCGTTTTGGTCAATTTGGCGGCCATATTGTTTTATTTACTCTTTGATTATAGCAACGTATAAGAATAACTTAAGTATATTGACAATACGGGCATATTATATCTATATAATAAAAGATTTAAGATAAGTTTTTTTTTTGTTTTGCATTTATTTTTCTATTATCGTTATCCTATTTTATATTTTTATAATGGTTTATTATATCTAATATTGTATTATAACCCTGAAAAAAAAACAGAAAATGCAGTCCTCGGGAATAGTCTAAAGTTAGATAGTTTTCCGTTACATAAAAATGGCAATATAACAAGCAAACCATAATCTTCAACAACTCCGGTTTTTAACCGGAACGAACAATTGTAAGGCTAAAAGAGCCCATCACACTTCGTAACTATATAATAATAATCATAAATACAGTGGTACAACAAAATAATCCCAAGGAGGGTTGATGTCAGGCAGGCGGCCGATCGTAAAATTAAGCCAAATCATATATCACAACATGATAAACATGTTGTACCGACTCTACTTATGTGGGACAAGGATAAGAAGAAGAAGAATAAAAGATTTAAGATAATAGGTCTTGTATAGGAAATTAATTTAGGAGGACTGTATCCACCACTCACCCGCACTATGAGATCCTCTTCTTCGGGGTACCCCGGCATGGTTCGTGGCTTAGATCGCTGGTTTTGTAATATTAGGACACAAAGTCTACACTGGCACTTGGTTTCTTTTAATAGTTTGTTAGATATCTGTATCGGTTTTGCAATCGTTTATTAACGCAGATCACTCAGAGCGGTTTTGTATGTTGCTAGATTCAAAGGTTAACTGTTGCCTTAGAGGGCAGCAGTTGCGAACGTTTTTAAAGGTGCGTTCACGAAAACTAGTGGACAGATACATTCCTTTTAAAAGATAAAGTAATATGAAAACAAAAAGATTTGTGCTAACATATA
>MU162200.1:7717-29055 GCA_015888305.1 Antheraea pernyi
AAATTCACAAACTTTACCTCTTTATAATATTATATTAATATTATTATTAGTATAGATTATTGATTTTTAAATGTTTTTTTAAATAAATATATATTTGCGTAGGTATGGAACTAAGCAGCCGCAGCTTCATATCGAAAGAGTCGCAGGTTGCCGACCCCTGGTCTACCACCATTGTATGGTTACGTCACTATATATTCCTTTACCGAAAACTGAAACTGATCGTAGAATTCGAAACCAAGTTGCTCGGAACCTTACCTAATTACAATATTAATGAACAATCATTGGCATGAAGACTTCATAACCAATAAGTAAATATCCTAGCAGAAGCATAACAGTATAAATCATTCACGAACCTTACAATCGACGTCCTCAGCGATCTTTTTGTACTCTCTCATACGTTTGGTATGGATGTTCAATATTTGAACCCTACCGTTCTCGTCAGGGAGGCCAATCTCCATCTGCACCTCGAGCCGACCGGGTCGCATGAGGGCTTCGTCAATCATATCACGTCGATTCGTCATACCGATCACGAGGATATTGTTGAGTTGATCAACACCTTTACAATTACAATATAATCTCTTAGTTTGTTCCCTCAATCTTTTTTAACGAACTTCCTAAAGGAGGAGGTTCACCATCACCATTAGTATGTTTTTATATGTTTATAACCTGCAAACTGCGTCATAAAGGGGTCTCATAAGCACACCTTGGACTTCGAATATACACCAGGGCACTCAATAAAATTGAATAGGAAATATATAATAATTGAAATATTGGTAGGTTTATGACAATCCAAGGCTAATTAGGTGTATCTAACTATGGTCTAGGAGGTTCTGGTGAAATTTTTGAACACATTTCTCTAGGGTCGGTTTTATTATTTTTAATAAAATAATAATTTTAATAAAATGGTCAAGAATTTTTTTTTTATCGTATCAAGGTGTCTGCAGTGCACCTGATGGTGATCCGATCATCGAGAGGTCTATACTGTCGCTGTAAGAAAGAGGGACGCATCGAATTAAAACGTAAATGTGAGAAACGGCGAAAAGTTTATAACTTACGCCTTTAGGAAAGTACGCCTAACTCATTATTCTCATTACAGTCTTTAGTGACCAGTTAACATAACAATGCAGACTACAATATCTGTTTATTTAAGGAAAATAAAGATACCACGTCGTTAATGGACTATAAAATTACGTTCACATAATTTACAATAAGCTTCAAAAACCAACGTTTTAATAAATATTTTTCCTTAGTTTAAGTATTTCGAACTTCTAATAATTGAGAAAAATATAAAGATTATGATATAGTACCATAAAAATAAAGACGATAATATGACAGTGTAAGTAATTTTATTAATACTTTTTAACTTAATTTTCAACCTATACTTACCATCGATTTTCGACAAGAGTTGGTTAACTACGGTATCATGGACACCGGTGTTCCCTCCAACGGAACCTCTCGCTTTGCAAATAGCATCGATTTCGTCGAATATGATTATATGCAACCCACTGTTTGGTCCACACTACAATAACAAATTAATTTTAGTACCCAATTAATCATGCTTTAATATTAATTTAAGTAATTGCATAGTATCCCACCCTTTTCTCCTCTTCTTCAGCGTCAGCAAACAATCTTCGGATATTTGCTTCGCTCTCACCGACATACTTGTCCAAAATTTGTGGACCATTAACAATTTTCGGTTCACGGGCATTCAACATCTTGCCAATCTGGCGAGCCATTAATGTTTTACCAGTACCGGGTGGGCCGTAAAGTAAAATACCTTTTACATGCTTGCAGCCTACAAAATAACATTTTTCGTAAAAATCAGGACCGAATTAACCGTCGACAGTAAACACTAAGGGCCCCCGCGTTTCTAATAGAGATGCGAAAGTACGTTGCCTTGAATGTCTATCAATCACACGTAAACGACTACAAGGATTCTAGTCAAATTTAATATGTCAATCAATTGGAGCGCATAATAGGATACGCGAAACAATATCATTATATGTATCAACTGAACAGAAAAACATCCACTACTAGATATAGGCGTGTTCCGTGTGTGTGTAAATTTTAAGACTAACTGCACATCACTATTGACAATAGAGAACAGTAATTATTTAAAAATGGCCCAATGATTAGCCCAATGCTGTACGCTTGCATAGGATTCTTGCGACCCCCATCATCCCACATCCTCTACTTTGCCTTGGGTTTGTCCATCCAAAATCATGCAGTCTTAAAAACTGTTAGATATTCACGATATAAAAAATACACAGTCCACTCGCCCGGGATTCCCACACTGATTACTTAATAATTAGTACCGGTTTGATTGTATGGATGTATTTTTTATATCGTGAATATCTAACAGTTTTTAAGACCGGTACTAATTATTAAGTAATCAGTGTGGGAATCCCGGGCGAGTGGACTGTTTTTGTTTATTCCCACATTTTGTCACATTGTTCGAGGAATAATAAATATGGCAATTATTGGCACATAAAGTTAATTCCCAACTAGGCATAGCTTGTATCATGATAACTAAACATAGAATGAATAGAGAATAGAATAGAATAATGCATAGAATAGAATGCAGAAATTACAATAATGGTCATCATATAAAAATCAGACATGTGCAGGGTTCGAATCCGCAACCTCCGCGCTTACTATAGTGCGGCAGAAGTTTGTATGTGTTTTTTATCATCACCCAAATCTAAGTACAATTTATATAATCCGCCCTTGTTAACAACCTGATCATTATTATAGCGGCACGCTATGATGGCTGTTTTGACATTTGTCCTCTGATAAAGTTTTGTATAAATTAATAACTATGCTTGAAGGAGTAAATTACTGTTCTCTATTGTCAATAGTGATGTGCAGTTAGACTTAAAATTTACCGAATTTGAGGACACAAAATAATTTAGTACAGTGATTGCTATATTATAAATATATATATTTATCAAATTACTAGTATCTATAATATGGCCTTGCGAACAAATACTTTCATGTTTTTACTAACAAACAGCATCGTTTGATAGTTTCCGTAATGAATTATAATTATTAATGTACTTATTTATAACACAACTCGGTATTTATATTTTTCAACATTCGAAATTATATATTTATATACTGTATATGAATATATATATAGGGTAGCAGGCCAGCACAAGTAGCACCTCCAACAAGCTCGCTTCAATGCTTAATAAAAAACAAAGCAGCATTTGATAATATTTTTGTCGAACATAAAAAGACATTTTACGTCACTATTGTAATGTGTCAAAACGGCCATCTTAGCGTGCCGCTATTATAACAGATTTATAATTACTTTAGAGTAAGTATTAATGAACTCACCTAACTGTTCCACAACTTCTGGCGGGAATACACGAGATGCGAAGGCGCGTCGGAATATCGCATTGAATTCTTTATCCAAACCACCGATGCCCATTTTACCGAAGTCCCAATCGGGATTGATAATCGATTGTCGAGGTTGCTTTCTATCAAAGTAATATTAGATTTAACTACTCAACACTTCATACATGAAATCTCCATCCTGGTATATTTTAATCATTTTAAAATAAACAATAAAGTCATAAAGTCATAGTGGTTATAACCGAATGAAAATATTAACGACAATAAGATGTACATCACATTAATTTTTGTTCTGTAAAATGATATACCTAACAAAAAGTAGCTGATCCTTTTGGCTGAGATATTAAGCTTAGATATATGGTGTAGCGGACTTTTTTGTAAAGCTATAAGTGATATTATAATATATAAATAATAAATAGTATAAATATTCTTACTTTGGATTTTATTCCTGTATTTCAAATCGTTCGAGCAGGGCACGTCATAATATAGATATTTTTGCCGATTTTAATTAAATTGTGTGATTATTATTTAAAAATATATTCATTAAAAAAAAAGTAATCTATAGCATTCAGAGATAATATACCTGTTACGAAGGTAACAGTGAAAGAATTTTCAAAATCGAATAAGTAGTACCAGAGATTACCCCGAACATCCAAACTCACAAACTTTACCTCTTTATAATATTAGTATAGATTATAATCTCCTCAATTAAATTTACTCATAAAGATATAATAATCTCACCCTTTGGCCTTCCCGACTAAGTTGAGGGAGGAATTTTCAGCTTTATCAAACTGAACTATAGCGTCGGGCAATAGTCGCCCCATTCTGACACGTCGCGGTACCGGACTTGCGCCCGCTGCTAAAGCTTGTACATCAACCGCTGTAATAAACAACAATATTATAAATGAAAAAAGTACGTAAAGTTCCGATATTTATAAAAAAAAAGGATAATTCAAAATAAATTGGGCATAAGGTAGCTTTTTATCGCTGAAATAATATTTAGAAACAAAGCAGCAGTTTACATTACTTATATAATATACACATATCAAATTATCCATAAAAATGGCGATTTCCATTATGCAAGTACTTTTAATTGGTCTAAAAATTGTAAATTAAAATTTAATATTGATTATCACTTATAAAACAAATTCTCTGTCACGTCTTTCTGTCTGTTCGCGATAAACTCAACTTCTGAACGGATTTTCATGCAGTTTTCACCAGTAGATAAAGTGATTCATGAGGAAGGTTTAGGTGTATAATTTGTCAAGGTTTTCTTATTATCAGGACGGGACAACGTCCGCCATGCACGCTAGTATAATATAAAAGTAACAAAAAATAGATAAATTTAAAAACAATATTAATAGATTCTTCATTTTTATTTATTTATTTCATCTTTATTCTACACCATTATACATATAACCTATTACATTTCAAATTATGTGGTTACCTAGTACAAAAGGCGACCTTATTGCTAATAGTTAGTCAATTAGTGTCATCAACGTCAACATTATCTTTATTTCTATGTTTATTTATGATTCACAACACCTTCCGGTTCACAACCTATTTGACATCTGAACTTTACCTGAACCTAATCCATTCCTAGTCTACATAATATACATATAAGTATATAATATATTATGGTGATAACATAATCCTTTAATATATGTATATCAGGGCATCTGGTAGATTAATTAAATGACAACAGATTAATCCATATCATAATATTCTAATTATAAAATCTATACATACCTTAGGAAATATATAATTAAGCGATCATTAATTAGGGTATAATATATAATGTAACATCTCTATACAGATTAAAAATTACCTTCCAAATTTTTAACTACCAAAGAGAGAACTTTCCTCTCCTGGAATGAAAAAGCCAGTAGCTGTCCAACGGTAAATATTTGATTGGAAAATTGAATGAGGAAGTCGCGAGCCATTTGTTCCGAATCGTATGGCTCTGTGGATGTCCTAAAAATGAATGCATTAAATTACATAATGAAGTCTCATAATTTCTATCAGTACAGTCCAAAAACAACGGCGACCACCGAGTGACACACTATCCATCGCCGGTCGCCGCTGTCATGCCGGCCTGCGAATAGCTGGATATGCACAGGCTGATCCCGAAACGCGACCCGCGGAAGCGAATCACTATGACGGGCTTTTTCGCCATATACATGGTGGTTGCGACCCAGTCAGGCTGTAAAACCCTACCACCCCGAAAATATAAATTCAGAAAATAATGAACGCAATATGTTTTATAATCTATACTATACATATAATAAAAATGAAGTGTCTGTATGTAATATCAAAATATTTTTTTTTTACTGATTGGGTACGAAATTATACACGCTACTGATAACAAAAATGTAATTTTTACAGTTTTTTGTCGGTCTGTATGGCTGTTTGTTCCGGGTAATTTCCGAAACGGCTGGACCTATTTTGACGGGAATTTTATTCACAGATAGCTGAAAATACAGCGGGTTACTTAGGCTACTTTAAATTAGACTAGCTATTAACCGCGGCTTTGTTTGCAATGCTATCTCCAAAACGGTTAGACCGATTTTCACGAGACCTTCACCGCCAGATAGCTGACCTTATAAAAAGTAATTTAGTTTATTTTAATTTAGACTAGCTGCTGACCGTGACCTCACCCGCAGTTCTATCTTCAAAACGATTAGACCGATCTTCACGAAACTTTCATTGACAGATATCTGACTTTATAAAAAGTAATTCAAGCAATTTTAGTTTATACTAGCTGTACACGCGTTTTTTTAAATCGTATGTTATGATTTCGCTTTTGACAACAGTTCCCACCTGATATTATTAATTATGTTGTGGTCTAAGATAGTTAACACACCTATTAGTGTTTGGCAACAGGTTTTCGACTTGAAAGTGGTAGCTGTCGGACTTAGAAAAGGCACTAAAACTATCCAATGTAAACAACATAATTAATAATACCAATGGTGAAATACTTAGAAATGTTTTCGATTCTTCTTCTGCTTTTAAAGTAAACTTTCGTATTACAGATTAATCACTGCTGTATCGCGGAAAAAATTATAAGCATGCAATTTCTAACACATAATATGCCCATAATCAGAACAATAATTTATGAAACACACAAAACATCTATGTAGGATTCGAACCAACAACACTCTTGGGGTAAGCAGCAGCCAAACCCCCACTTAAAATACTGCGATATCTGTGCATTCATATTTTTTTAAATATAAATAAATTAATAATACTATATGGGAGTCCCAGTCACCTACAATCTTTTATAATGTTACCTCTACTTCTCATATTAAATTGAGAAATGTTAGTTAATTATTATGCACTAAGATCCTCTAGTAAAATTGACTACAGACGTTGCATTACCTTAATCAATATATTCTATAAATATTATTAAACAATTAGTATGTTCTCTCAGTTCTTCTAAACAACAGAACAAATTTTGATGTGGTTTTACTATCATTTAGAGAATTTCTTATGGAAAATGTATGAAACATTATATTAATATAAAGTCGATGCATTCTAATTAAGTCGTGAGAAGGAATTTACGAGCGCTTATGCGATACAAAAAAAAACACCTAAAAACATGCCAACGTAATCATTTGTATATTTTACATATTATACAAAAATTGGTTGTAAAAATCCTTAACGACATTTATTAGACCACATTGCACCCATGCGAAGTCAGGGTAGTTCATTAGTATAATATAAAATAGGTTAATATACTAAGGTTTTATGTAGAGAATAATAATCATATGTGATATTGCACAACGCTTATAAATATAGACAATATACACAATGCACTATTAGTCGCAAGATAATTTGATTATATGTACACTTACGTTTTCTTCATCATGAAATCAGCCTCCAAGGTCACACTGCATAAACATTCTGCACTCTGTGGCTTAAATGGCTTCACATCGATCGCCTACAATGAACACAATATTATTTTATAAATTTTTACCGTTTCTCTTGCATACACTTTAATCAAAGTGGAATATTTGTCTCTATTTACTATTAAACAAAATAAATGAATGGCAGGACATTACTTTTAAATTCCCATTCCCTACATGCATCTGCAGTCAGAATATCTCATTATTATTCCTTATTTGCCTATCTCCTCAATAATAAATTATTTTATAGCTTGAATGAACAATTTTTTTATCACAAACGGAAACTATGACTTGCATGTTTGTAGACATGTAACAATTTTAACATTAATATTTTAACTTTTGTAATAAAAAACTAAAATATTTTGTTTATTATAATAGTATTTCTGTCCAGCTTATTGGCATTACTCGATACAGGTGCATATAACCAGCGTACCTAAATATTATATATATATATATATATATTTTATAGTGGCACTGCATAATGACTGTGCTATGACTGATGCTAAGCATAGTACAATCCAAAAACAATGGCGACCACCGAGTGACACACTATCCATCGATGGTCGCCGCTGTCATGCCGGCCTAGGAGAAGCTGAATATGTACAGGCTGATCCCGAAACGCGACCCGCAGAAGCGATCCACTATGACGGTCTTGCAGTCAGAATATCTCATTATTATTCCTTATTTGCCTATCTCCTCAATAATAAATTATTTTATAGCTTGAATGAACAATTTTTTTATCACAAACGGAAACTATGACTTGCATGTTTGTAGATATGTAATAATTTTAACATTAATAATTTAACCCCGTACACCCCTAGATATACCCCTATTATCTCTCAAACAAAAATTAAATAAACTGTAATATATTATAAATGATGTATTAAACTATATTTGGTTTCATAACATTTATATATGTTCCCTGGAGGGATGTAAACTTTCCGTACAACCTATCGTATGTTAGAGGACCACACCCATCGTTGGTCTATGAATATTCTAAACTTACCTAGTAGTTAAACTAAATTATTATACTCACATTTATTTTATTTGTCATAATAGGAATATCTACACCATGCATGAACGTAAGAATATATTTTGGGAAGCAATATAAAAGAAATGGATGTTTCAGACAACCCAATTACAAAAGTTAGCAGAGTTTACTGTCATGAGTAGCTCAAAAATCTAGGTCTCACTCTTATGTACTTGTATCTCTACTATCAGACAGACCTCGACACTACATACCCTTTGTCTATTATATGCGCTCGTGTCAGAGTCAGGTCAGAGAACTTGGCCCTTTTTAACTACTGTCCTTAAAATAGTATTTTAGTATTACACATATCACATTGATTCTTACCTGACCTATGGAAAGTGTAGCCCATTTCCTTTGTGGTGCAGAAAAACCGACATTACCTCGTTCTACGCCACTGAAGAATCTGATGCTAAATACAAAATGCTGAGAAGATCCTGTCGATATTTCAATGTGCCTAAAAACACACTATGTAATCAACATTTAAATCTTTCTATCTAGACGACTACATTGCAGGATTATCTTTTATCATACACAATATTAAACAAACATGCAGTCCACTAGATGTAGTCCCTGTATCTTGTACAATGTACTTAGCATATTACCAATCTGAAACAGACAGCAACCCTAGGGGGACTGAGCTAAAATATCTTATGTTATATTGAATATGTTATAGTATATTGAAAACTATCATATAATCTACAGTATAGGACACAACAGTGAGAGCACTGATGCTTTTACAGTAGAAATAGGTATTCAGGTTCAAATTAAAAAAGAAAACTAAAAATTGTCCTACTTTTGAAGCTTTATGCAGTGTATATCTATTTACAAAAGACTGAACAACATAATAATAGTAAAAGTCAGCTCAGGAATTACACTTGGGACACTCAGAGAAGTATCCAGGGTGGCAAAATTTGTAGGATAAGAAAAAAAATCTATTTCAAGGGATAGATCCTGAAGTTTTAATTGATGAATTAGTAAACAAAAAAGTCAGATGTTCGCCTCTACGAATATGATCATTATATTGCAATCCATAGTGAAGAAACTGGTTTTTGTTATATAACTAACATATTTATAGTAAATATCCTGCTATAAATAATGACTTATTTAAAGACTGTATATCGAACTTTATCAATTTTATGCAACATTTTGATGATGGGCAAGCTTTTTTTACGGTATCCAGGGATGCCACTAAGGTTGAATCTGGCACTTGGTCTTTTTTTACACTTTAAGTTTAAGCATTAGACCAGAATCTGACTTTGATTTAAATGATGATATGGTCTAAGACAGCATCATGCTAAACCCAGAAGGAGGCTAAATGAAAAGTACAGCTTCTATATATACTCGGTGACAGATATTTCAATTTGGGTTTGATAGTTTACCAACTCAGCATTAGAAAAAAGACTAACATTATGCTATGGATTCGTTACAATGTTTTCTTTTGAAAAAACTTGGGCTCATGCAGGAGGTGAACCTATGGGTAGTGGTGGCTTTACTCAATTCACACACCACAACAATCAAGGGATGGTTGTATATAGTGCAGTTGTTTTGTAACAGATTTTTTTTTAGTTATAATTTATCACATTGTTTGATTTATCATATATTTAAGATCATCTTCTTACCCTTATCCCACCTAAGTAGGGTCAGCACAACATTTTTTTTTTCCACTCTCCCTTGTCTGATGTCATCTGAGTTTCACACCTTTTACATTCGTATCATTTTTCACACAATCCATCCATACATTTTTCGTTCATTCTCTACTCATATATTGATCCACCATCATACTCAAAACTTTCTAGTTACATGATTTTCATCCCTCCTCATGACATGATCATACCACGCTAACCTATTACTCCTCAACTTCCTTATCATAAATTTAACGTAGTACCCATAATACCACTCAAACAACACAGGACTATTAATATGCACTAATGAGGTAAAATTATATAAAAATAATTAACATACTTAACATCACTAGGAAAATCATCAGGGTTGATTAGAGCACAATTTGTGATAGCAAGTTCGTCCGAAGGACATTTTGTTGCTTTCATGCGCTGTAAAAATAGATATATAAAAGTTAAATGAAATTAAAGACTTAAGTTATCAATTTAGTTTTAAGTTGTCCCCAAAATCATAGATAGTAATAAATTACCCGTAACATAAAAATGAAAAAATTAGATTTTACAAAATATTACAATTTACTTGGAAGTCGGAACAGTCTAATTTTGGGTTATGTTTAAATAATGAACATATCATAAGTAATTAATTTCTAATTACAATTTACAATATTAAAAAAAAAGTAAATATATATTTTATTACACCTGAAATATTCATCATATTGGTAAATTTACAAAATTATAATTGGTCTTTTAAAAAAAGCAATATAAATGACTAAGTTACATCTATCTAATAAATCATTATAACTAATAATGGTATTCGTATCTTATAGAAATTTTAAATTTGTAGTGAGTGAAAATAATATTGAAATGATTTTGAGCACAATATAAATACCATTATTTAAATATAATAATACATACCATAGAAGACATTATTTTACAATATTGTTTTCAATAATATGAGAAAAAATATACAACTATTGACAATGATTCACGTCTACTGATTTGACATCACACAAAACAGAACGTCGTCAACAACGAATGACTGCAATGACTATATTTTCTCTGAAAATCTATTGGCTACAACGATCAATACTTGGATAATTTCCTGATGCAATGCTGCCATAGTAAAAAATATATATAGAGAATATATTGGGACTAACTATGCCATTTATAGTATGTACTTTAATAAAACTATATGCATTGTAAGCATACTTAAATTATTAATAAAAGATATTTCTCACAATCATTCTAATTTATATTCGAAGTTATATTTTATTATGCACACGTTTAATGTGGATATAAGAAACGCTCAGTGGTTAACTTTGGGCAATGACACAACTTTTTATATATTTCTTAAGATTACATTTGTATATTTTCTATAGATTTCTTTGGATTCTATAATTAAGGTTTATGACAAAGAATAGAATGTACTGATTTATAGATTTAAAACATTGTATTTAAATAAGTTTTTGCTATAGTAGGATTACAAATCCAGTAGGATTGAATGCTCAATATAGTTTCTCGTTGTAATATTTGCAGAGATAGGCTATTCACATTGTGCATGAAGCAAATGTTACCAGGAGCATAGAGACATTACGTTGTTAAATGTAGTCTACGAGCTGAAGGTTCTAAAGAGCTGTTCAACATGATCCCTTCTGCTCCCTTTCATAACAAACCACAAGCGCTAGATTTCGAATTAACAGTTTTACAGTAATTTCTATCTTGACACAAATAAATAAGGTCACTATTATTAGGTTTATCGTACTATGAACATGTGGAATCGTCTTCCAGCCAGTGTATTTCCTTTCTTTTAAATATAGTAAGAAGAGACATTTGAACAGGTTCACGTAATGGCATGACAGTGATGGATTATACTTAGTACAAAAGTCGTTGTTGTTTCTGAATAGCACTACATTTACATCACTGTCATGTTTTACAATTACAAGTTTGTACTACAAAAAATGGTACGGTAATAAGTATATAATGCAAGATATTTTTACCCTTGTTGAATTAAGTAGTACTGAATATTTCCTGTATTAGATTTTTATAATCTAGCAACATCTGTAGAAAAAAACCATAGATTAAAAATAAATAATAAAAGATTATAATTACAAATGGCCGAAAAGCTTAGGTGGTTAGTTTGTGCTGAATTATTTCACGTTGATATAAAAATTGTAGCATTAATAGTGCGTGTTATTTGTTTATAAATATCCCTTTCTCCTAAATACTTGTAAAATGAATGAGTAAAGGCTTACCGATTGTCATAATTCAAGAAATAGTTCTAAAAGTTAACCTAATTCGTAGGATTAAAAATGGAGCTTCCTCAACCACCACAGGGTACGCCACTCAGACAAGTGTATAAATTATTTGCAAATGTACTAAATCCTGTGTTGTATAGATATATTTAACTTATATTTAAATTTTAGACCAAGATCTACGCAACATCATCGACAAACTAGCACAGTTTGTCGCCAGAAATGGACCGGAGTTCGAGAAGATGACGAAGAACAAACAAAAGAATAACCCGAAATTCAGCTTCCTCTACGGCGGGGAATATTTTAACTACTACCAGTACAAAGTCACGACAGAACAAGCAAGTAAGCATTATAGAATGATGGCGGAAGAATTTGAACTATTCGATAATGACTGATTGCAATAATGATATTGTTCTTACAACCACTTTAAGTGAACCTCCGCTGTTTATAGTTCTAAAGCAATCCGTCGGTGGCCAGCCGGCTCCCGCTCCACCCGGGGCTTATATGGCACAGAACAGGCAATATGTAATGCCCCAACAGGCCGGCGCTACGCCCGCTCAGCTCGGTCTGGCAGCTTCTATGTCTTCGGCGCCCGCACTGCAGCAGTGGCTCGCGGTTAACTCCACTCCTAGCAACACCTCGCAGCACTCACATGACACGGATAACATCACCACTCAGATCAACATGTTAAAAGAGCAAATCACCCAGTCTGAGAGTAATCTCAATGCACAACATACGGTTAGCTTAATTTTACTCATTCTATGTAAAAATTAGTTTAGCAAATTAGTAAATATGCTTTAATAAATCATCTTTTTTTATATATCATTAATATACAATTAAATAATCATAATCATACTTTCTGCTGTAACTTTTGATAAAATGTGTGTCCAATTTTATAATTGACTAAACATAATGACAGATTTCTTGATTATTTTATTTACTGTTAACTTTAAAAATGCCAATATTTATTATATGTATTATTTGAATTAGGAATTAAATAGATAGCCTGGTCTGCAATAAGAAAAAAGTTGTTTAATAGTCTCGTGCAATGTCTATTGTTTATAGCTCTATTCACTTGATATTGGCAAAATTGTGTTTCACATGTTGCCATATTAAAAAGGAGGGATTAATTTATATAATTAAAATTTCTTTGAATGTTCTAAATGATATGAAATTATAGTGCTTTTAATATAAATATGTTTACATTAAGAAAAGTTACTGCATTATAGGGTTTTTATTTATTACAAAAGTATTAACTTCTTAACTTTTTTTTCGTATATAAGTTAGCTGTCTAACATAATGATGTTAAGTGATGAGGTGGCTACTGGTGGTATGTATGCTTGGTACACATATATGTTTCAACAACTCATATATGTATGAATAGTTAACTTAGCTCACATAGGTTGCGAATTACATGTATCAGGCAACAGCCAAAGCCGAGGTGTGCCGTGCACCATTAAGCTAGTTGACAAAATAAAATCGGCTGAGTGCCTTAAGCGCTCGCCTTAGTAGTCCGGTGAAGCTGTTAAGACCTTTCTTGGTCAATAGTGTAGTCAGTTCGAAAAAAAAAGCTACTGGTGAAACATAAATAGGCAACAAATTTTAAGGATACTTGAGTTCATGATATATGTTGATAATTATCATATAGTTAATTTCAGCATTAATAAAAAGCCGTGTTATTGCTATCATAATAATAAATAAACATAGCAGATATTTGTAGCTATTATTAAGACAGATTTTCGATTACATTTACTAAAATTGAATAATCTGTGAAAATAGATTGAGTTGTTTCTAAAACTAAATTCATTAATCATAAAATGTTTTACATTTGTTTTATATATTACTAGAAGACTTCATTTCCAATTTATGTTCTGAGAATTTAATGAGATAATATCACAGGTTTTAAAATTTTTCAAATATAAAATAAGTTTATTTTGGTTCTTAATACAAATATATGATATATTGAAATACCTTACAAGTTACAGCATGTTTAGAAAATATGAAAATAAAAATGGTTACATTGGTTACATATTTCTAAAAGCATGACAATAATAGTTGTAAGTATAATTTTAGGTGCTGATACAACAACAGCAAGCCAAAATCAACGAGCTGGTGAGCAAGGCTCAGACGGAGACTATACAACTGATGGCAGAGGAAAACAATATCAACCTTGTGGAGCTAGACACTATTTTGCAGCCAATTATTGATACATGTACTAAAGACAGTATCTCTGCAGGTACGGCAGTATCACTTAGGAGGAATCTACACATGCCTTTTTTACCCATTTTCTAAGTGCAATCCCTAAGAGAATTCTCTATGGTTTACATGGATAATGTACCGAAAAATCAATGATAAAAAATATTCATCTTGTTTGTAAAATAATCATTAACTACTTGTTCCATTTTCTTAGTGCAATCCCTAAGAGAATTCTCTATGGTTTACATGGATAATATATCTAAAAATAAATGATAAAAAAATATATATATTGAGTTTGTATAATAATCATTAACTACTTGTGTTTGAAATTATAGTTCTTTCGTGTTATGATAAATTGTTGAATATTCATTGTTAGCGGGAATTCTTTAATAAACAGTTTCTTTTATAGTAATGTAATTAAAAAAAAAACAACTTTAAATTTACAATTTGTGTATGTAATTGAATCTTTTGTATATAGTGTTTAATTTTATCTTTTCACTTTGACTACATTCAAACTATTAAACATTTTTTTGTACATCATAGGAGGCAGACGAACAGGTAGATCACCTGATGTTAAGTGACCACCACCGTCCATAGACACTTGCGACACCAGAGGAGTCGCAAGTGTGTTGCCAGCATATGTTTGGGGGAAGGGGAGTTGGGTATCCGGCGCTCTCACTGACCGAATGAAACGCAATAATGCAAGCACTGTTACTTCACATTGATTTTCTGTGAGAGGATGGTTCTACCCCGGGCGAGCCGACCCATTCGTGCTGAAACCAGTAATAGCTTCAGCGTGGCTCTACCACCTACTCCAAAATGTATAAAACAATTCTTTTTATATTCACTCTATAGAAGCATAACTTTTCAGGTGTGTAAATAAGCACACACTCTTGGTTTCATTTGTTTTGCTTTATGGGAACTAAGTGTTTTATTATAGATTATGTATTGGCTTTTATTTTTAATTTAATTCTAGTGTCTAGCCTTTAATGATTATAACCTTCCTCTATTAAATTTTGTCATAAATAGTTAGAGCTTATTTAAACATAGTCAAATAATAATTACATCCAAGTACCCTGAAAATCATCTATCTGCTTAAGGAACTTTTTTTTTTCGAACTGACTACGCTATTGACCAAGCAAGGTCTTAACAGCTTCACCGGACTACTAAGGCGAGCGCTTAAGGCACTCAGCCGATTTTACTTTGACAACTAGCTCAAGGGTGCGCAGCACACCTCGGCTTTGGCTGTTGCCTGATACAAGCAATTCGCGACCTATCTCAGCTAACCTAAGCTAAGCTAACTATTCATACATATATGAGTTATTGAAACATATATGTGTACCAAGCATACATACCTCAACAACCCTTATATATATTTCGTATAGGATAATATTCTAAACTATTTCAGTTTGATAAGGGAAAAAATAAAACCCTTCCACCTGCAATTGTGTAAGCGTGTATGCGTGCACGTGTGTGGAGGTGACATGAGTAATGTTGTCGCAGTGATGTAAGATTTTGTGTCACTGTATCGCGCGAGCAGCGTACTCAAGGGCTACACGCCGAGGGAACGGACCTAGGCTTGAGCTGCTGCCGTAAGGGACTTTTCTTGTTCTCTACACTTATGTAAATAGATTATATTCCGGGTTGGGAGAACACGCAATAACTTGCTACACTTTAAACAAAATGAATCATGCATTGCAATTGTTGTTTAGGACATCCTAATATATCGTAGGTAAGCTTCATCCCTGTATTTTATTATAGGCAAAGGTTGGATACTACAGCATGCTACAACATATGCTGCGGGAAAAGTGATTGCTCAACACCTGCTCAGAAAGGTGACTCAATCGGGAGCACCTTTTACACAAAAACTTCACATCATATACCTTGTCAATGATGTTCTACACCATTGGTTAGTACACACATGCTACTGTTTATGTTACATTTATAGTGATATTATGGAGGGCTGAATTTCTATTCTATTTGTTTGTTTCTTCATTAATTTTCCTTAACAATTCTTTGATTATTCAAAATGTCATTAATTTTATTTCTAGTTTCGTTGTCATATTGGTATAGTTTATTGTAATATGTGTATTAACTTTAGAAAACAGGTTGTATGACAACTAATAACAGAATAAATGTAATTGTTTTCTTTTCGTTTGTGTTATAATATTATGTATCTGGAATTTTTGTATCGCATTCTTAAAGTTTGTTTGATTCTATATACCTTTGATTTCTTGTATATCCATTTATCAATTACACATTATCAATTCGGTGTCTATGATGCTATTATTCCTAATTACAGTGCACGCAAAAACGCAGAAGATCTCAAGAAAAATTTGGAAAATGTGGTGGTTCCAATGTTTTGCAATGCCAGTATAGGTAACATATTTATAATAATGCCCTCGAGTTAGGTCTGTCTTGATTGTTGATTGTGTACTCTCATCTTCAATTCAATGCATCTCTAGTATATCATCGCCTGGTCTGCTGAAGTCAGGTAACTTGCTTAGTGTCATCTCGGCTTGTATGACAACTTTTTAATTCTTTGACTGTTTCAGCCGTTACGGAGGAACAGGAGGCTAAGTTAAACAAGCTGCTGCGTCTATGGGAGTCCAAGTCGAACTATTTCGATACATCTGTTATTGAGAAAATGAAGAGTCCCACCATCTCCTATCAGGAATATCAGAGTAATCTGATATCGCAGCACTCCAATTTAGTCGAACATTTAACACAACAGACTAAATCAACTTTTGAAAAGTATGTACACAGGTGTTGATATAAGTAAACATTTAATTTGCAGGTAATAATCAAATTTTTATTAACATTTTCAGTTATCAGAGTCAACATCAAGCGTTTCTGAGTCACACAATGCAACAAATACAACAATTAGAAATGCAAAAACACGCTTTTGAAATGCAAAACACACATGACGATAAAGATAATATGCAACAGCAAAATTTTCACAACAATTTCAACGATCAAGGCTTCCCACAGATGGGTGGATACGATCAAAATTTTAATTCAAACTGCCAATTTGGTAGTGAGAGTGGCATCTGTCTGTGGTTGGATATCGACGAGAAATGCACCAGATACACCTTAAAAGAACTTAAATATAAGAGGCTATTTTGTAGCCTTTTTTACATGACATCTTTATAAGTACAAAATGAAATGTAAAATTTAATTAATTTGAATTGATCCGAGTCCCAATAATATTCCTGATGTCCTGTGACTTGTGATTCAGTGAACAGTATGGAAAAGAAATGCCTAGGTTGATGAATTTACGACATCTGTAGCCTAATATTGTTCGCCTAAAAGCCTAAAATGGTTTTTTTTATTCCAATTTAGTGAAAATGTAACGTTGATATTGGAAATTAATAAGAATAAAAAAAACCAGTGCTCATCAGTTAGTCCAATAGTTTGACCGGTAGAATCCGATGTGCGTAGGTCCGAAACCAGGCATGGACCAAAGAATTTTTCAAAATTTGCGTACATTTACTAATTTAAATTGGTACACTATGGACTGCTGGTGAAAAAAACACCATGAGCAAGCCTGAACCTGAGAAAAGTTCTTCTAGTACCACCACATGTGGACAATTTATAACTGTGGATTTCTCCGAGTTTGGGATCACTAATAAGTAGTGTGCTGGTATCACAATGTACCTGGTGGTGTCATAATGTGCAAATTATAGGTACAATCACAAGACGTCACAATAATTTTCATATATACAACTAACTCGGCAGTTATATTCATTAAATTTTATAGATGCTACTTAGACCTTATGGTTAATATAGTAGTGTTACGTAGCCTGTAACCGACTTTGAAATTCCCGTCAGATAGCTAGTTTCATTTGGACCAGTGCAATCTTTGTAAGGATTAGACTACAATCTATTGACCGATAATTAATTTATATTAATAGGTTAAAAGATTTGTTAAGTAACTTATCTGTTACAGCTGGAAGACGATAAATATAAGCCATTAGATCCAGCAAGGATTCGGTTACCACCTCCAGCTCCACCTAATGACAGACTGTTGGCAGCAGTCGATGCATTCTACGCATCACCGAATCATGAACGCCCCAGAGACAAGTATGATTTTCTTTTTCTTTTAAATAATTCTGCAATAGAGAATATAATTAATTAAATTACCAACTATTTCAGTGAGGGTTGGGAAAAATTAGGCCTGTATGAATACTACAAGGCTAAAAATGCTGCCAAAAAACTGAAAGAAGAGGCGATAGCACAAGGTTACCGACCAAAATCTAAATCACCCAGTCCTATACCAAAAGACTTACAGAAGCAACCGACCCCACCTGGAAGAAGATATAGGTAACATTATGTTTGCAATTACAAGTTAACATTAATTAAAGACATATATTACATTGTTATAAAAGATTTGAAATCTAATAACTTTTTTTTTAAAGAAAAAAATTGCACCTAATTAAACCTTGCTTATCTAGTTAGATGCCGTTCTTAGATTGAATATAAGTATATCATCAAACAGTTAATCGATTCTTCTAGTATCCTATAGGCTAGGGATGGGCTATGATATTCATTTCCCCTTGAGGGGTCCACTATCTTGACCCTTCAGGCCGCAGTTTGGGTCCCTTACGAGGGGACAACACCTGTTGGAGGAGCAGATGTAGTGTCGATTAGACAGTCCCTGCTCCTCCGGCCAAAAGGTGTAAGAAGGTACCATGGGGTTTTAGTCCGTGCGACTCGGGCATATCCATCCTCTGCTGCCCGGAATATTGTCCTGTCATAGATATCGAAAAGAATCTATTATATAAAATATCGTTGTTTTAATGCTAAGAGAGAGGAATAACAAATTGATGCAGAACTAATATTCTCGTTGGCGATCTTTGTTTATAGGGTGATTCCAATGTTTTTGACAAACAAATTTAACTGTAGGATTAGTGATAGTCCATTTAAAAAAATAAAAATTACATTTACGCTTTAACTCCATATTATTATATTTTTAAATTATAAATACTGATATCAATTTTGCATACTACAGAATCGATTCCAAAATATCGATGTTTCGATAACTATATTAAGTATTCTTGAGATTACACTCGAAATGTAGATAACTGATGTAGATGTAATAATAAATGCGATTGTTTTACTTTCATTACTCAAATCGTAACATCGAATATAAGTATAGTCAAATACTAAATTAAAACAATAGAGAATGTTATTTTTAACATCGTGGTGATACTTACCAGTACACCTTTGTTATGCAAATATCATAAAGTAAGATATTTTCATACAATAATATGCCTTTCAAGTGTAAATAAAATATTTTTAGATCGAGGAGTAAAACACCAGAAAAGCGTTCACCCGTTAAATCGCGTTCGCGTTCTCCATCACCCAGAAAAAAGACATCCTTATGGAGGAGAGATCGAGAGAGAGAAAGTACATATTTTTTTTAATACTATTTGCATGTCTTTAGGTTACAATTTATTGTATAGACATTTTCCGAAATTTAGCACCTTGGTATATACATATATTAATATGTGTGACAACTTAATAGATTCGTTAAAGTATTAAGCCTTCTTAGTTTCAATAATTAGTGTCTACATATGGTTCTCGTTAATATTTTTGGTTGTTCTAAATATATGTAATACAAAACAAAGTTAAATATTTTTATAGGAATCTAAAATTGACAATTATTTATCTATAATTTGTTTCCATCTTATACATAAAATATAATACATCTTTATACTTAAATTCATGTTCTGCGCATTTATAGTCAGAACGGTCAAAAAGGTTATTGTATTACCATTACCAGATGATTTTCTTTAGTAAATATATTAACTGTCAGGGGTTGCTCTGGATGAATCCTCGGTTTTCCTTTTTAACATGATATCCAGTCAACTTTTTACCCTCTAGTATTAAACATACTGGCCACATCATTTAATGTCAATTGTGACTGTTGTTGGATACTAAAACAATATATATATTTATAATGTGGTTTTAAATCTTCTGTAAAAAAATGTGATAACATCGCGCCGTTTGACGTAGGTTCGATTCCTGCTATGAGCCCTAGGTTTCGGTGAATGAAAACATCATAATAAAATTCTAGCAATTCAGAGGGCTTTATAATGTTCGCTTACTAATACCTCCCTCAAATTGAAATCCTGTCGTCGAGCTCCTATACGTGTGTTCTAACAACTTTACTTGAAAGTCTGGCCCTCTCAAGGTTGGAATTATTAGAACCTAACCTAAAGCGATGAGGATTTAAGCTCCATACAAACGAATCTAGACCGTATGATGCATTGGTCAACAGACTTCTCAGAATAAGTTTTTAAATAATACCGTATTTATTACAAAATTTGGAAAACACAATTAAAAATTATGTAATGTAAAATTATAATTTAAAACAGTTGGTTAGATATTTACATATCCGCCATTTTGAAATGTGGGTCTTAAAAAGTCAGCCGAAGTGTATGTCGCCATTAAAAATTAAAAAAGATTTTTTTTAAATACATATCATTCTCTCAAAGGTTACTTTCTAAAAATCATATATTGTCCAAAACTATTTCCATGAAAGAAGCCTATAGATTCTATGTACTAATATTTTTTGGTATATACAGTGAAATCTGGATAAGTAGGATCTGAAGGGGCCTATATTTATTTATCACTTATAGAGAGAGGCTTTTCATTTAACTGAATTCCCAAATAGTAAGGTTAAGTTAAGCTGTCTTATTTAGAGTGGGAAGGAAGACTATTTGTAAAAAACCATGTCATAACTTGTCTAAACTTGATAAATGATAAATAGCACTTATACGGGTTATTAAGCTACAAAATTCCAATTATAGAGGTAAACATCGAAAAAATCTAAGAAATCAAGTCTCAGTTATAAAGGTTTCAAAATCCCTAGTAACAGATATTTCAATTCAAAAGTGTCGGGACGTCATTGTAATTATCAATAACAAAGGTTTCTCGCACATCCAGTTTCACTGTTCAAATACAATTAGTGTTT
>MU162202.1:14253-25556 GCA_015888305.1 Antheraea pernyi
ATGTCGACCACTGGTCGCCCACTAGTAATTCATTAATTTACCATAACTCCATAAAACTTGTTTCGTCACGATGGTACAGGCTGTTGCGGAGCATTTCAACCGACGTAAAATCACGAGCAATTTAAGCATTTGCCGATTGTATCGTAGTCCAGTTTGAGAAAGTGCATATGCCAGTACAGTCACATGTCCATTGAAAACTATTGTGGTGTCGCTGTCATAGAAATAATCCAAAAGGATTATATTCCATTATCAAGTTGAGTATCTATCGTCAAGAGGAAATGTTTTTATCAGATCCATTTGTTAACTTTGGTTTACAAAGGGACTGCTGTATTTTGATTTAGCATCGCATTGTCAGCGATGATTTTATTGAAACACCATAATAATTTTCACACACTAACTAGTCTTTATTCTTTCCACAACCTCACACAGTGCTATTAATAGCAACAGATGGAGTTGCTATTAGTTATAGACGATATTAATATATTGTTTAGTTATAAAATTTCTATATCTTCTAACGAAGTAACGTATCAAGGGTAACAAATGACAATAAAACAATGAAAAATTTAATTAACATCTGCAATACCGAAGAGTTTAAAAACTTATGTTTGAATGCACAAATACTTGTAATTGTATTTGTAAATAAATGTCTGGGACTTATTTAAACTTGACATGTATTCTGTTTTCAGTTTACATACGTTTTGCACGTTACGCGAATATAATATTAGAGGAAAATAACGCAACACAGCAGTAAAAGTGTCATTGTAATCTATTCCTTTATTTTGGGTAAAGCCCTTGTCCCAATTCATTCTCTCAATCGCACTTCAACCGCACTGTTATATATTTTTTCAATGTTCATTCACATCTTACTTATCTGTATTGTCTTGAAGATAATCTACAAGTTCCCATACTTTATTATTTTAAAATGTCTTTAAATCTGTTTTCCAATGATTTTGTTCTCGTCCGTTCGAAGCTTTTTTATCATATTTTTCAGTTTTCATAGTGGTCTTTACAATACATTAATTGATGAATACAAACTTCTTAACTTTCCAAACGAGTTTCTCACTTGTAATTGCTTTCTTTTGCTTATTATTGTATTTGAACATTTGTTTTTGTAATGTGCGGTACTTTTACATTTGTAAAATTGTATTATTTTTTAGTATAACTTTGAAATTTCTTCAGATAGCTCATTACTAAAATGTCCGCTCGTGGGTTTATCACAAATGTACCTTCTAACCTCGATATCAGAGAATGTTCGAGAGCCATAACCTTTAGCGCAAACTTTTCATGTAACCCAGCTAATATTAAAGCACCAATCCACTAATCGATTATTTTAAATATTTTTTCTTGTATCTTATTTCTCCGTTTTACATGTTGCGTCATTGTATCGCAATTCTCAAGTTGCAAAAGTTCCGTAACAAAATATTGTTTTTAGTGTAACCAGAACAGTCGAACATCGTTACCAGCATCATTTGTAGGTTCAAAATAGATTGATCGTTTTTTATATCGATGTAAGTCAATTCGATTTGCATGATACGATTTCGATTGTCGACCGATTGTTAAAATTACTTTCACCTTAGGTTTCAAGTCTTCGTCTTTCTGAATCATTAACGTCGTGTCAGGTAATTGTTTTTAATTACCAATGCCATCTTTTCCAGCGCTTACACATTCTATGCCGCAAAATATCAGTCAATCACAATTTTGTGGCCTTTTTTATTTTGGAACGTTACCTAAATTACACTGCAATATTGCCCAGTCCGGTTTACTTTTCACTAGTCGGAACTAATTAAATTTGGAACTGGGTTCATAAACTGATAAATCAACGTAATATTTTCTCAAAGACTGACAAGTCTTCTATTTGTTCCATAACTTCACATTTATATAGATGATGTTGCTACTAGCCATAACCAAAAGCCACAAAAGCCAAAAAAAGTTACACATTATGGAAAAAGTTTAGCATATCAAAATATAAATATTAATACAAGTCCCATATAAATAGTCGAGAACTCAGAGAACTAAGTTTACGCTAACAGTTCATTCGTTTAAAGTCCAATCGGGAGATTTTATATAATACTATGTTTTTACCATTATTAAGTACAGTAAATTGCAAGCCGCGTATCTGCTGATACGGTAGTTGCATTTTTGACACGAGTTTCCGGTTTTTTTAATCGCCATCTGTGTTCGAAACTCTAGCGCGTATGGGGCTTTACAGTTAAATTCTAACGCACGTTAACACGTAATAGAAAAAAATGCAAATGTTGTGGTATATGTCTGGAGCTTGAGAGGTTTTTTGTTTTTTTTACTAACGCTCGGTTCAAATACGACCGTGCGTGTTAGGATTTACAGTTGGTATGATGTTCTATAAAATTTTCTATTAACAGTCTCAGTTTCGCAGCGATAATTGTCTTATTATTTGATATTCAATATTTAAAAATAAATTATGCCCAGTAAGTAGTTAGATTTAAAATCGATGCACAAATTAAATATAGCATTTTTAATATTAAATAGTCTATAATAAGTATCGTACAAGTTTTGGCATTTATTCGGAAAATTACTGTTGAATTATTATGATTTGTATTTTTTTTATTGTTAAAATGTAATATAACGCTAAAACTAGGCGATCATGTTTTATATCAATAAACCGAATTTGTTGATTTTAGCAATAAATAATGTAAGTTTTTAACTATTTTGTTTATTTATTAATCACATTATGCAAAATATACAATGCTATGTCCTGAAGTAGACAATTAAATATCATTGTCGAATTTATTTGATATTTAATATGATATAAATGTTTATATATCGAGATCAAATTATCACTTTGCATAGATAAATCTGAATTATTTTGCATAATTTGATTTATATTTCTGTTCCTACTACTTATAATTGTAGTTAACATGATATTATATGAATTACTTAATACGTATTGTAATATTTTGAACTCAGATTTTTTATTGTTGTCAACTGTTTTGTAATTATTACATTTTTTTATAATTTTTGTGTAATGTGAAATCAAATTTTGTTTTATATAGAATATCGTCTCATAAATAACATATATACTTTTGCCACGAAATTATGAATAATTAATTTACAGTACATTGTCAAGAGAAGTTATTGTAAAATAAACAATTTAAATGTATGATTTCTTTCATTCAATTCATGCCCTATTTTCTTTTTTTTTATTATAGTAACACGGCAAAATGACTGCACTGTGCCTGATGGTAAGCACAGTACAACCCATAAACAATGGCGACCACAGAGAGACACACTATCCATCGCCAGTCGCCGCTGTCATGCCGGCCTGCGAAAAGCTGGATATGCACAGGCTGATCCCGAAACGCGACCCGCAGAAGCGAATCACTATGACGGGCATTTTTGCCATATACACGCGTGGTTACGATCCAGTCGGGCTGTAAAACCCTACACGCCGCTTTCGCCATTGCCTTGTTCGTTGTTCAACCACGTGCAGGTGAGGTTGGCTTGGATGTCTCAAGACTTAAATGTTATTTGACATCCCTTACCCGCCCCCCGCCTTCACGATCGGAACCTATTATATTTACTAAGAATTTCCCGCGGTTTCTATGCAGTAATTAATTATATTCGACTGTGTTATATCTATACTAACTGTGCCCGCAACTCCGCCTGCGTGAAACCTAATGTAAAAAAACAATGAGTAATAAAATCATCTCAATGTATTATGTCCATTTACTTATTTATTTTTATCTCGTACTTAAGATGCATTGTCATTAAAATTAGAATAACTTTTGATAGAGTGAGCCGATTGTAATGAAACCAAGACTAAAAGTTACTCGAGGATATGCTTTATAGGTGTGTATAGGTATATAGGCGTATCCTATCTAGGTATCGTATATAAGTTTTATCGTAAACGCAGTACTTTAAGAAACGTGTTCATACAAACAGACATTTCTAAAAATAATTGAAATGTATTTTATTAATTACTAGCTAAGCCACGCAACTTCGTCTGCTTAAAATCAGTTACTATGTTTTCTATTGTATTTCCAAACTCGAAAAAATCTTAAAAACCTAGTGATTGCAGCGGCACCAACCGTTTTAAATTGTGAAACCAAACAGTTCAGCAACCCACTCGGACATATGTCTTCCCAGTACCTTCTGAATAGCTTCTGTGCCACTCACGACCGCGCCCCACTTACTATTCTCATAGGCCCAGCGGCAGCGAGAAGCAGTAATTTTACCAACTTATATTTTATTTCGCATTATCTTCTGACCAACTTCATCAATTAATATGCTGTACAAAGTAAACTTTATCTCCATGAAATCTCCATTTTTATTTATCTATTTATTTTTATAAGTGGACTTTTTTTGTAAAGCTAAAGATAATGAATATTTTACTACAAATTTTATTCTAACCATTTAAGGGGTGCAGGTTATATTATTGCATTGTTGCCAATTTTAATTACATTCATTGTGAATAATTATTAAAAATATAAATATTTACCAAAATAATAAGTAATCTTTAGCACAGAGACATAGTACACATATCTACTTCTACCTTTCAGATATAGTTTTGAAAATCAAATCAGTAGGACTAAGGATTATTACCCCGAACACCCAAACATTACCTGTCTTTACAGTATTCGTATAGATATAGTATTGAATGACAACTACAAATGCCTAAACTAATTAATCTAATAGTAAATTTACAACCCTGCACCCAACAATTTCAATACTCATCAGTGTTTGGAAAACAAATCATATCAAATATCGAAACGACACATGTACTGACAAAACTCTATTAGATACTTTTGAGACTCATTTTCTATATCGCAATATAATATTGTGTAGGTTTATGTTTTCTAAAAACATCTTCTGACCTTGATTCTGGAATCACTTATTGTTTAGCAACGCCGTAATAGGTAATTTTTTGAATACAAACATAAGTTGACTTAATTTTTGTCTTTGTGCTCCATATTATGTTACTACTGGGTGTTTAGGTTAGACGCCGGCAATATTTTTACAGGACAATCATTCGTCATTTTTGGTTCTAAATCAATTTAAAAAATAGATGCAAAATATTTGACCTAATTAGCTCGAGAAAATCATAACTGATTTTCACTCAACATCAGATGATTTACACAAAAAGCGCAATGAATCATCGTTTTCAATGTACGCCGCCGCACAGTCCGAATCGCGTCTTGCACCTCGACCCGTGTCCCGCTTCCCATTGTTTGACTATGTTGCATTCCGACGATAAGCGGTTACGTAATGATTAACCTTGAAAAGATCCCATTTAATTCTGTTCATTGAACCTAGGTGTGATTTTTCTAAGTTTAAAAGTATCGTGCGTATACTTTTAAAAACATACTTTATCTAAGGTTCTCTTTGTTGTGTATTAGTTTTAATATCATTATTTTATATGTTAAATGTAACCATGAACTACCCCACTATTGAAGGGTGTTAACCTTTTAACAGTCACTGACATAATTCAGAAATATGAATATGAGAAGTATGTTAAAAATGTGCATTAGCTGGCACTTTTAGCTAATTTGTCTACAATAACACAAAGAAAATATCATCAAAATCCATCAAGAATTTCATATACTACAAATTTTTGACTTTTGTCATTTACACTGGATTACCCTTTGCGTTTTATGGTACAAAATTACTCTATATGTTACTTTGTAATATTAGTTATCACTCTGTCATATTTCGTCAAAATTGGTTCAGTACTTTCAGAGTGATATGCGGACACAGGAACAGACAGAAAAACGGACAAAAATTCGAAATAAGATATTTTTGGCTGCTATATCGATAACAAAGCCCACCCCGATTATAATTTTCATAAAAATATTAAATGTACAGTATTGATCTAGCCACCGATTTATTATATATGTAAAGGGTTTGAATAATAAGTTGAGAATTGTTTTTCTGGTTAAACTCATTAAGAGTTGAGTATATGTATGAAAATGACCACAAAATTGATCAAAAGTATAATAACATACAAGCTACGTAATTTAATCCTCTTGTAATTTATTAAAAAAGTATTGATTATCAATACAGCGCAACACTACAAAAAAAAAATTCTTAGTAAAAAAAATCCTAATCACCTAGAGTTATAAAATATATTTTACGACCTATTCACAAACCTACCAAATATTCATTAAAAATTTCAATAAAATCGGTCTAGTCGTTTCGCAGGAGTTCGAAAACAAACACCGTGACACATGATTTTTACATATTAGAATAAAGATAAGAATGTGCATGACATGCTTAATGTAACTAAAGTATTTAGGATGACAATTATTAATACTGTATACGTCTAAATAGCTTTCAAATTGTACGTCTCCTTTTTTAGAAAATATAATGAGTATAGTGGGCTTCCCTTAAAAGATAGATATATACCCTGACAGACTTTTTTGTAGATCTGTATTGTCTCTGTTGTTTCATTATTTACACCTGGCTAAAAAGAAAAACACATCGAAGGCGGTTTATTTTTTTTTGTAAAAAAATTTTATTTCTCCATTTTTAGTGTCCATAAATATATCTGGTTTCAATGGGTATAATAAATCGGTTCCAATTTCACGAAAATACATAAATATGAAGTGGATGAAAATCAAATAAACGATTTTTCACCCCCTTAGGGGTTGAATATTTTCTTCAAATTTATATGGGACCACCTCTGAATATAATCGATTCAAATAAAAAAAGAATCATTAAAATCGGTTCATAATTGACGGAGATATCGATTAACATACATAAAAAAAAAAAAATACACAACCGAACGTAGTAACCTCCTCCTTTTTCGAAGTCGGTTAATAAAAGTAATTTGAAATTAGAATTCTTAGCCAAACAAAAATTATTTTGATTTGAAATAACCAGTACTGCAGAATGACAATTTCATAGGTAAATACCTATTATTATAATAGGATACCAATATGCGACAGTGTTGACACTGCAACATCTCTGATCAATGTCTTGAACTTTGCCTTAGAACCTTAAAGTTAATTAATGTTGATATGCTTAAAGACCAGTATATACACTGGGGCACGCAATCTGCGATTTTTACATCCAAATAGAACAAATTCTTAAAAGTAATAAAGTCGGTAAAAAAGTCATAAAATAACAGAATAAAAAAATTACTAAAAAATAGGGCTACAAAATAGAAATGTGATAAGATAATGGGTCGCAAAATAATGTGTACATATTTATTGTATATATGTATATAACAAGCAAGATTCCGACTGACTCATCACCGCCCAGACCAAAGTTTGAGATAGTTATTATCTAAAAATTTAGAAAAGGGTAGTAAAATCTGTATAGAAATATAATCTTTTTCTAGTCACATTTATTTCAATCTAGGTACTAACATGTTTTCATTAGATATACATTTCAGTGATTTTCAACCCTTAGTGATGTGAACATTTTATATGGCTAATAATGTTATCGGATCAGAATTGTTCTATGTAAAGACTAGGCCAGTTTCAAAAGTAGGCTAGTGATTTAACACCAGCGAGAACAAGCACCGATGTGATAAAAAAGCACTTTATTTGAAGTCACATTTTTAAAAATAAAATAATAATGTATGAAATGATGCCACAGGCTATAATAGCTGCTAGGAACGAAGCGAAAATAATATTAGTCTTTAGTGCATAAATAATTTGTATAGCAACCGCAATCAAATATGATACGAAGCCATTTAAAAGAGTACTTCGGCATTGGGTTGTTCACAACATGACACGATACGACATATGCCCGTAACAGAAGCTTCGCGAGGACAGGGAATGTAAATATTGTTTAACATTGTTATTATATGGTTGCAAATGCCTTTAAAGCGAATACTTACATTCTGTAGAGAGGCAATTTGTTTATATCATAAGATCTTGTCGCGAAGTACAGAGTAAAAAGACTGCATTGCCTCTTTTAGGAATTATGCATGGTATGTTTAAAATAATATCGTGTTTCAACTACACTGTGAAATCTCAACTCCGTACACATTTTTGACCTCACATTTCCACGTGAGGTTAACTGACAATGTAGTGTAGTGGAAAACTGTGGAAGAAAAGATGCTGATTCTCAACTGTATTTCCCGGAATATACGAAAAACAGAACAAACAATCATCATACTAAATTAAACTTTATTCAAACCATAAAAAAATTACCGAATAAAAAAAATAACGGCATTTGATACATTAACAGAATTGTGCCGCAGCCAATAGCACCATGGCAACTGCCATCATAATAATAGTGTTTATAGCATATCCAGATCCTGTATTAGTGGATAAAAGCTACATTTTTGACAGTATCTATATTAGTGATTTTTTCAGTGAGACTACAGGCCGCTTTGAGATGTGTATGATATTTGTGGAATTCACTACGTTCGTTATATATAGCTATCAGTATATAGGTTATCTTTCTAGAAAGGTAAAATCACTGAAGACTTATAAGTATGTGTACATATATAAACTTAAAAAGCGAAATCTTCTATGTTCTCTTACTTAGTCTAGCCATAAATACTGTTACAATTAAAAATAAACAAAATATTACATTTGAATTTGGAATCTGTCATTTTTATATGCGCCAAAAGACGTATAATTTCAAAAAAAGACGAGGCAGTCATAAGGACTGCCGACAGAAATTCAAAAGAATGATATTTAAACTGTGTTCACTTTTGAATTTTTAAATTAATTATAGTGTTAATTATTAAAATTTCATAATTTGTAAATAGAAATTATAATTATTAGTCTCTCTTTCACGTCTATTGGCACTCCGAATAATAGTTATATACATTTTTATACAGTTTATTTATTGAACATATGACGCGCTGCACATTCTTAAGTGGTTTATACATGACTGATACTCATAATATTACTACATATATCGTTATATAGTATAAAACAAAGTCCTCTACCACGTTTGTCTGTCTGTTCGCGATAAGGTAAAAAACATAAATAATAATAATAATGGTTCCGACACTCATGCAACATTTTTTTTCACAAAAACATTAAAAGTATAAACATGTTAGATTTACATCCTTATAATATCTATAGATATATCTTTATATATGTTTCTTCTGTACGTGTGTATGTTACTGAACTCCTCCTAAACGGCTGGACCGATTTTGATGAAATTTTGTGTGCGTGTTCCAGTGGATTCGAGAATGGTTTAGTTTCATAATTGGATCCGGCAGGTGGCGCTGCGGTTGAATTTTAGATTTTTTTTATTATCAAGGCATGAAAACGTCCGCCCGACCCGCCAGTATATATATAAAATAATAAGTGAATGACAGAAAAATGGCGGATTTCCATACAAAGTTTCATCCTCTTTTTCACCACCTAATGGTTTGAATATCCCAATATCCTTCCTTATCCTTAGTGCTCATCTACAGTATAACAGGTATGTACATTTTCTCGGCTCTGTTTGGTTTTTTGTACAGTTTGGACTGTACGTTGGTATGTCCGTCAGTCAGTTATTGTTTTACATATATGCGTTTTATCATTCAAAATATAGAGTGTATATAATTAGGTGAATCTTTAAAGGGTTACACCTTTCAATCCTGTGATAGTTCATAGTCATATTTAACATACATTAATAATATCAAAACAAATACTAATAAACAAAGACAACCTTAGTTAAAGTTTGTTCAAAAACATTTAAGAGTATGGGTACGATACTTTTAAACGTAAAAAATCACAGTTAGGTTCAGTGAATAAGATTAAAGAGGCGCTTTTCAAGGTTAATCATTACGTAACTGCTTATCGTCGGAATGCTACACGGTCGGACATAGGGAAGCGGGGTGCGGACCGAGGTGCGGTGCGCGGGCCGGAATGCGCGGCACAGTGATTCATTGCTTTCGTATTTATTAATCCAGTTCGTTTTTGCGTAAATCACCTGATGTTGAGCGTATATCAGTTTTATTTTTCTCTAAATAATTAGGTCAAATATTAAGCACCTATTTTTTAATTAATTTAGGAAGAGAATCGATTAGTGATAATCCTGTAAAAATATTGCTAGCGACTAACCAATCGCGCTGTATCCTAGCTCAATAGTATTTCTAGTATCATAGAGTTGGTAATACATAGTGTTACACTCATCACGTATGGTGGCGATGCAGTCAGGAATGGCAATAAATACTTCATAGATGGTGTCACTATTCATTTGACCAGAGCTTCGCCTTACAATAACTTCCACATAGGAGTGCGTCCAGATCAGCGACATCTTGCCCTTTATATGCCGAACTCCCACCAATGTAGTCTCACACCGGAGTGAATAATGAACAGTCGATAACTTCCACCAATAGCGTTCGAGGTCATTAGTAAAACCCCGATAAAGTCAATAGCGCGGTATCGCAGGTCAATTGTGGTTCCCCGGGTGGCGTTGTAGTCTCGCCTCTCGGGTGTGTCACGGTACCGGACGTAGACATTAACAATAGTCAAATTTTTTAAATATCTCTAATAATCACGTGTTCATCGTGTGTAGTCTGGGCACATAGTATTACAGGGCGAGGAGCCTTGGTCTACGTGACCCAAGTATGGGAATTAAGGAGACCCTCCACCATATTAACGCTTATCTCAACAGCCTGCACTCCTTTTTACTTTGTCAAATTTGGTAGTACATTCTAAGGTCGCTTATGAGCGTTTCTAGTAGGTAATTTTGGTGGCGCTCGAGTGGCCAAGGATATAGGACTAACATACATTCTCTTCTCTCTCGTACACAACATGTATATAAACCCCATAACCCTAGGTAAATTTGTGATGGTTGGAGTGTTGAACGTTGAAGTGAGATTAAATTATGGAACTCTCTTATTTTCCGGTAATACGTATTATACTAGTTGTGCCTGTAAGCATCAATGTCGGGTCGATTAACGCTCGCAAACAAAATAGTGAAAAGCGAAAATAATATTTTTTATTTCTTTTTCTGTATCACTGAATCGCCCCTGGAACGTGGCACTTGGAACCTTCGCTGTATGGTGGAGCCGACCTCGATATAAGTATTTCAGGTATATTTATTTCTTAGATCATAATATATATCGTTAGAAATAGAAACATTTATTAATTACTAAAAAAAGAGAACTGGCCAATTTAGATATAAAGTTATGAATAAATTCTAACAATTAATCACTTTTTAAATAACTGACACGATTTCGGACAGAGCTACTACACGCTACGACGGTCACCGAAACGGTAAGTGAACACTTTTTTTTTCTCGAACTGACTACGCTTTTGACCTGGCAAGATCTCAACAGCTTCACCGGACTACTGAGTGAACTCTTTTTTTTTTCTCGACCTGACTACGCTATTGACCTAGCAAGGTCTTAACAGCTTCACCGG
>MU162204.1:3766-19364 GCA_015888305.1 Antheraea pernyi
CAAGCCAACCTCACCTGCACGTGGTGCACCCTGCTGAATAACGAACGAGGCAATGGCGAAAGCGGGGTGGTAGGGTTTTACAGCCCGACTGGGTCGCAACCACCATGCATATGGCGAAAAAGCCCGTCATAGTGATTCGCTTCTGCGGGTGTGTAGCTGTGTAGCTTTTCGCAGGCCGGCTTGACAGCGGCGACCGGCGATGGATAGTATGTCACTCGGTGGTCGCTGTTGTTTTGGGATTGTACTGTGCTTACCATCAGGCACAGTGCAGTCATTTTGTCGTGCTATAATAAAAAAAGGACTTTATTATTGAACCGAATACTATTATTTAACAAAAAATAACTGTTCTAATTGAGCCTAAAATATAGGTCTTTTACAAATTCTAGCGTATCGAAGACTTCGCAGACGTATATTAAAATAGCCAAGAATTTATTGAGAGTGCAGAGTTAAGTTATTGAAACTTGGCTTCTTTATTATGCTCAGATAAAAATATTACAAATTACAATAAAAATGTAGAAGACATTTACGACTTTCTTCTGATAATTTCTCGAAATTTCTCGACAATCTAGTAGTCGACTTAAATCAAATAACGCAATTAAAACAGATGTACCTACACTTATTTATTACAACGAATTTTGACCCCGTATAATTCTCTTAATTAATCAATTAATCTAATTAATAATTAATCTATTCTTTTAAAATCCAATATAGTCAATGTCGTGTTATCTCGTGCGCAAAACCTGTTTTACCTGTATTTCCGTATGTTTACAATTTGAATATTTTATTGTGAAAATAATGTAATATTTGAAAACAAAAAAAAAACTTATGCTATATTGAAATATTTTGTTAAAATAAAAACGCAAAATGGTTGAATTACTACGATGCTTCAACTTAAAACTAGAGTTTGAGCGAACACGATTATCAGCTGAAAGCAAAACAGTTACCGAAAATTAGGGTATTATCGAGTTTCGATTGGAAACGAAACCGAAAATTTTGTGGCTAACAACTGGGATTATTACTTCAAAATTTAATCTTGTTTAAATTCTCACCTACATGAAAATAAAATGGTATCAGTCTGTAAACTTTTATGAATACATTAACAAATGACAACATGATGCGCTGTTTGTATGTATGTACGAAATAAATGCCATTGTGAATAAAACTCAACACAGCGTGGGCTTGTATTCTTCTATTGTCATAAATATTTCAAGCACCGGTAAACGGTTCGGTATAGCTGTTACCGATTTTATTTCGTAACGATGATATAATAATTTAACCATGAGACGAAAGACGATGAATTCGATGAATTTTTTCTGCCGATTTTTAGCCGAAGCCATTTATGTTTCCGAAAGCAACATTCTTGGTCGAAACTGACCGAGAAAACGAAATATTAATCAGTCACCACCGAAAACTATTCAACGGAATTTGTAATTCTTTATATACAATTTAAATTATTTTTTAAATTATTAACTTACATATATCCAAATAAATATTTACATTGAAATTATATGCGTTTTGAAAAAAAAAAGACTATGCATTCCGTACCTAATATGCAATTGAACGAAGAGAATTATTAATTCTTTTTTTCTTTTGTAATAACCATTCACACGGAAAAAGAATCGTCGTTAAGTAATTATAATTGTTGGCCCTGTATCGGACTCGGCATGATTGTTAGCGATTTATCAACAGATTTCTACGAATACAGGTGTGTAGATGAACATCTAGCACGGAATCGCGTGTACAAAGCAAATTATAATATTTTAAAACAAATATTTAATAATACTATATACTATTTCATCACATTTTTATATGATTTGCTGAGACATGTTTCACAGTTTCACACACATTTTTGCCGCCTTCGTGTCGCGTCGGTCCGCTATATCCCGCGGTGTGTAATATGATGGGTCGCTCATATTACCAGTTCGTTCTCGCTTAACATACTTTGTAACCGACTTTTTATAATGTTATCGCTCCTCTTCTAATGACCGTGAGATTAAATAGCTTATATCCTTCCTCAATAAATATATTATATAATGCAAATAGAAACAAATCTTTGGTAGTTCCAGAAATTGCTACGTCAATCAAACAATACCTAGAGTTTTATAATATTAGTTTACACATAGGTATACATATGGTGAAAGGGCTTTTATTTTTTCGCTTATTTTCAAACTGGGTTAGTTCAGATTAGCCTAGCTGTCAGACACGAAATACAAGTTTGAATTCGTGAGGCTCACATGCCGGTACACGTGTGTGTCTCGCGAATTCTTATATGTTTAAATAGCTGGCTTAGTTTAGCTTAAATACATTTGCGGTATTGCATCCAAGGCAATAAACATCGCAAGCCACGATTCAGCCACTCTGGCACCATTGAGCTTGTTGCCAATCGGCGAAACGCCTTAAGAGCTCGTCTTTGTCCGGTGAAGCTGTGAAGGCTCGTCATAGTAGCACCCTAGTAGCGAATCATTATAAGATCCCGGCGGAAGTTGTCCTGCTTTGATAATAAAAAAAATAATCCTAAAAGTCAACCACAGCGCCACCTACCTTTCGAATTAGCTTTTTCGAATTTAGCTTTCGAATCTACTGGAACACGCGCACAAAATTTCAGCAAAATCGGTCCAACCGTTTAGGAGGAATTCATTAACATACACACGTTCAGAAGAAATTTATATATGAAGATATATATCGAGAAGTTTTTGTACGATGCGGACACAACAGCAATCTTCTATAATTATATTCACGTACAAGTTATGTATGTATTTGTCACATCCTCTTATAGCTCTTAATGTTCTAGATTAAGGTCAGAACAATGTAGTGTATTATCCTGTGATATATTACCTCAATTAACTTCAGAAGTGGTGTAGATACTACACAGATAACTATCAGGAACATCCGTTCAATAATTTTTGAGTTTATCGCGAACAGACAAACAGACATACGTGGCAGAGACCTTGGTTTTATAATATACTCGTATGGCCGTAGAATATATAGTCCGCGGTAAATTAATATTAACATAAAACTTGATATTATTAAAATAACACCTATGCTACATCCTTCTATAAACTCATAGAGTCGTGACAAACAAAGAGATGATATATATATACGACCTTAGATTTTAAAAACTTTTCCAATGAAATAATTACAAATGACAATAATTAAGCTAGCTGGTGGTGTTTTATGTAATATAGTTTGTTTATTGTGCATAAGTGAAGTGAATAGAATATAATACCACGGACCATGAATTCTGAGATGCCACAAAAACTCCATGGAAAGTTCTAACAAGGGAGCCACCATCTTGTTAGAATATTGAATTAATTACTCGACAATGGAAATTAACAAACACTCTGGACAAAGATGAAACAAAACATTGACACTGGCAAATGCGTCTGCGGAGCCAAAACAAGAAGAAGAAGAAGAATTAAGATAGAACTTGTTTTAATCACGTTAAAGGAAATATATTAATTACATAGGAATTTAATTATTACAAACTTTTATTTAAAAAAAAAACCGTGTGACTGTTTATTTCATTTGACCGTCACATTCTCATATTTACGTTGGGAAATTGTAGAATTTGAGAACAATGCGTGTGTGTATAATCGCGTGCATCAATGTATCCAACCACCAGTGGTTGTAATATCACTTTTAATTATTATCCAAGGTCATACTTATGAGTAACAGTTCCGTCGTCGTTGAATCATGAATTAACATAAGGGTAAATGTATGAGGATAATTTTGAATCAAATATTTCTTAACCTGTTTCGTATTCTTCTAGTGATAGGCGTAGGTACCTACAGCGTATGTTTTTTTTTTGTTTATATCATAGGAGGCAAACGGACGCGTCGGTCACGTGATGTTAAGTGATCACCACCGTCCATAGACACTTGCAACACCAGGGGAGTCACAAGTGCGTTACCAACCTGTCTTGGTGGAGAGTAAGGGAAGGGCGAAGGGGAGGGGAGGTGGGACTTCCGGCGCTCTCACTGACCGAACGAAACGCAACAATGCAAGCTCTCACTGACCGAACGAAACGCAACAATACAAGCACTGTTACTTCACGTCGGTTTTTTTTTCCGGTAGGGTCGAGTCGTTGAAGGAAATAATCGTGGTGAAACCATTGCTTGGTGGTAAGCTTAGCTCGCTTGGCTAGGTGTTACCCTCAAGTTGAGAATATGTCGCTAAGTACGTATAGATATATTCCGGCAGCTGCGTTAGAGAGCCAGTTCCCCTATAGGTTTCGCGTGTTTACCATCTTGGACCGCATCATCTATTCTTACATACATACATTAAATTAGATAATATTAGCTCGGCATTTCTATGTCACAGCAAAAAAATTCAAAGTAAAGAATTTACATAATGGATTCCTTTAAGTAATTTATTTACCCCTTGATGTATTTTTTTTCCGCCGTAAATGTTACGTATGTTGTGTAATGAGTTACCTGGTAAAGTGTTTCCCCAGGGTTATGACATGGGGCTCTTCAAACAGGGATTAAAACACGCTCTTCAAGGTCGGTAACGTAACAGCGATGCCCTTGGTGTTGCAGTTGTCTATAGGCGACGGTAACATTTAATATCAGATGGGCCGTCTTCCTGTTTGCTGCCTTTTGGCATAATTTGTTATAAGAATTTCAATAAATACTTTTGAAACGCAAGGGATAACGTGATTTTAGCTTTAGATTTTTCTTTCTGCGGACACAAAAATCTAAAAAGTATATATACAAATTTGTATTAGGTTCAGGTGTTATTATTTATTATTCTGCTTATTCTCGTATAGAATATTAGTGTGATCATACGTCGACAAACATCACGAACACCGTTGACGTAAAGCTTTATTGTGTTAATGGAAGGAGCAATGTGTGCATGTGCTAAATTCTCATTCCGGCCTAATTAACAGATTGATCACAATCGTTTGACAAATAAGCAACAAAAGATCATGTTCTGTGTTCACGGAATTACAGCGTTGTGATCAGCAAGCAGGTTAGGTGTAGAGGGGGAGGACTTGTCTCCCCCTCCGCGCCTCTGGTTCTTAGTACCTCCGAGTCTCTAGAAGTTTCCTTAAAATATTTTAAATCACCCAGTCTAACGAAACCTCGGTATAAAGAAAGGTTTCCAAAATTCCTTAAATGAGAGCGTCATAATTTTTACGTGTCGGCGACCTCATGTAGTTTCCTGGCCTTAAGCCAGGTAAAGTTGTGAAGTCGGGGGTGTCGCGGAGCTTGCTCACGCTCCCTCGCGACACTCCCACAGTGCGGCGTACGGTTTGCCGTGGAGTTTTAGTCGGTTAAAGTCGCCGTAAGGCTCCGGCAGCTACGTCCCAGCACGCAGTTGGCGGTCGACTCAGTTCAGGCCCTCCCCCGGGGGCCTGACAGTCCAGGATGGATTTTCTCTCCACGTTAAAAATAAAAGGTAAAGTTGTGAAGGTACACCAGATCATTAGCGTTAATCAATTTAAAAAAACCTTCTAATAAGGCTCAATCCGCTATTCCATCTTTAAAATTTGGGAGCTTAAATAACGGCCTTTCTCATTTTATTTGGTGTTATGTTAAGACAATAATAGGTATTTTGGCTTGTCGGGAATAATTTGCGAGTTTTCTTGTATTTTTATACGAACTTTTAGTTCATTTAATGTTATTTTTGAATTGGAATTTCGATGTTCTGTAGTCCAAATCAAATCAGCCTATGATTCAGAGGCGGTAATATTGTGACCCGTTAAAGAGGTGCTTAGTGTTACTTTTCGCATCGTTCAAAAACATGTTTAGCATGTTACTTAAGCGCGATTGGACGATGAGTCAACTTAAAACATTAACAACGAATATTTCTTACCAAGAGTTAAAAATTGTCTTCTTTTTTTCTTTATTTTTCTATATATTACTTAATGTCATTATTATCAATTCGGAATTATTCGTATTATAAATTAAATGATTTCTGTGACTTTAGTGTTCCAACAAAACCATGTTCTGTTTGTTAGAACTTTCTGGAGAGTTCTTTAGAAATCTCACAATGAATGTTCCATATTATTATACCTAATCCGTTTTATTTCTACGTAATAACCAAACTGTATTTCGCAAAGTAACACTAATATTATATAATCTAGCGGGCCCGACAGACGTTGTCCCGCCCTGATTATAAAAAAAAAACTTCGACAAATTATATACTAAATCGTTCCTCATTACTCACTTTAGCCACTGGTAAAAACCACATAAAAATCCGTTCAGTAGTTTTTAAGTTTATCGCGAACAGACAGACAGACAGACGCGGTAGGGGACTTTGTTTTATACTATGTAATGAAATGGTAAGATAAGATAATGTAAGTTTGTGAAAAATAATAATACTACACTACACAATAAGATCTCAGCAAAAAAAAACAGTGTCTTAAACCCTAGTTAACTAGTTAAACTCAAGTTAACATATAGAAAAACTTACTAAATAAATATAAATAGTTGATGGTTTTTTAAGCTAATATTTTTGGTGCATATGGGTCCACTATAGAAGAAAAAAGAAAGATTGGGAATCAGAGAATAAATATCTGAGTTTAGATCTTGTGAATTTTGAGTAATTTTGAGTAGGAGCTTAAATTCTTTTCTCACACGTTAAGCATTTTTCTGGTTTTTAAAGTCGTAATACAGTTTTACCTTGTGGGTCATGGTTTGAAGAAACATACTTGCGTACACTATTCCATTAGAATAATAAACTCTAAAGAGGTTCGATAGCTTACAGAAAAATGTATATACGATTATTTTAGCTCCTACTACTATTGCTGAGTTTTTGGAGGGATGTTAGTCGTGTCATGTAGGGACTTTTATATTTATATATTTTGTAATATTGGTGGCATTTAATGTAATTGTTCTGTTATTGTGCAGACTGAAGGGATTGGAAAATAATACCACGGAAAATAAATTCTGAGATGCCACAAAAACTTCCTGGAAAGTTCAAACAAGGGGGCCACCATCTTGTTGGAACATAGAAATTATCGCAAAACACTTGTAATATCGTTACCTACTCGACAGTGGCAGTAATAATGCAGAGGATTGGTTGCCGCCAAAAATATCATAAATTTTTGTTCTATCATTCATAGTTTCCGCAGCGCATGCGATGAAAGTCATTTTTCAACAGTCAATATTTTTCATACCTTGGATTACATTATTGAAATTTTAGTAGGGATCCCTATTTTTTTCTAGTAAAAAATATAGCCTATGTTACTCAGGGATAATGTAGCATTCTAATAGTGAACGAATTATCGAAATCCGTCCAGTAGTTTTTGAGTTTATTCGTAGCAAACATACAAAAACACGTTTCCTCTTCATAATATTAGTGTAGAAAAGATACATTGTTACATACATTAATGAAAACTATAATTAATAAATTAACTAATGGGTTGTTTTGTATACAACACGGTGCGGTGATATGAAATATTTTGAGGTTAGGTTAGGATTTTTTAAAACAGATAATTTTATATATTCAGCTTTAAAACAACTGAGTAAACAAACTATGAATAATAAGAAGGCATTCATGAATAATACGCTGATATCATGACGAGAACAAAAAATATTCTTAAACCTTTGCGGTCGAAGGATATATATAATCCGGTAATATTATAATACTTACATATTATAAAAGACAACTATATATCGCATCGGTTTTTTTTTCGAACTGTCTTCTACGCTATTGGCGTAGTAAGGCCTTAACAGCTTCACCGGACTATTTTTTTTTCTCGAATTGACTACGCTATTGACCTGGCAAGGTCTTTACAGCTTCACCGGACTACCTATCCATTCGGTCTTTCTGTTAGTACGCCTAGACCGACTTACATGGTTCTTTTTGAGGGTAAAACTTCTTTAAGTGAATTGAATAGTGAAAAGTAATCCGTCACGCTCGGGTCTGTGACGATGAATCGGGTTTACTCGGCTCCAGGCGGCACATTTATACTTTACCTTAATTACGTTTATATTATATGGCATTATATTGTGTATATAATATATAATGTATATATTGTGCACTTTTAAATACAGTAGAGGCTCTTTAATACGGCACTATTAAAAACCAAAGAGTGTCGGATTATTGGATTGTATAGAAAAAATATTGTTTTATAGAATTATGTTGATTACCAGTTATGCCCGCGGCTCCGTCCGCGTGGAACCTAAAGAATAAAAATAGTGAGTATATTATAATAATATGTTTGTGCACTTTTAAATACAGTATAGGCTCTTTAATACGGCACTATTTATAAACCAGAGGGTGTCGGATTATTGGATTGTATAGAAAAAATATTCTTTTATAGAATTATATTGATTACTAGCTATGCCCGCGACTCCGTCCGCGTGGTACCTAATGAATAAATATAGTAGTAATAGAATCATCTGAACATATTCATTACTTATCCACTTTTCTCTCGGGCTTAAGTCGCGTCGTCCTTAAAATTACAATAACTTTTGGTAAAGTGGACCGATTTCAATGAAACCAAGACTAAATTTTACTCGAGGGTGTGCTTTGTGACATTCTTGGTGAGGTTTTATCCTGAACGCAGCACTTTAGAAGTGATGCATGTTCTAATAAAAAAACAGACATACAGAGAGATAAACGGACAGACTTTTCTAAAAGTGATTTAAATTTATTTTATCACTTATTTTAAAACACATGCAACATTTTTTTTTCATAACAATCTAAAAATTACGGACACGTTGGATTTACATTTTTATTACATGTTTTTTTTTTTTTTTATATTATAGGAGGCAAACGAACAGACGGGTCACCCGATGGTAAGTGATCACCGCCGTCCATAGACACTAGCAACACCAGGGGAGTCACAAGTGCGTTGCCGGCCTTTAACTATATATATCGTAACTATATAATAATAATACATATACATACAGTGGTATAACAAAATAATCCCGAGGAGGGTTGATGTCAGGCAGGAGGCCGATCGTAATAATTAAGCCAAATCATATACCACAACATGACAAACATGTTGTACCGGCCCTACTTATGTGGGATAATTCGAAGTAAAGGGATATCGAATAATTCATCTCTTCTGTTATAAATATGTTTCGCGCTATTATCGGGACATTTCAAAACCTTTATCACGTTACGAAAAAGATTAAAATAATCTATGAAACCGTGATAGATCTTGTTGTGGTTCGAAATGCGTTATTAACAACGTTATGAAATATTTTTAATAGTACCAGGAGGCCCTTTATCGTTCAGTTTTCTCTATGCACGTGCCACGGGCGTTCCAATTACGAAATTCAATTATACTATATAATTTTATCGATATGTCGATAATTTACAATCGACTCGAATAAACGTGCCGGCTTGCGAAATGTCACCTTCTGCTCTTATTGTATTGGATTCTTTTGAATGCATGTCAAGGATCGCGCGTCGTGCACGTTTTTAACGAAATATTATCGATAATATATATATTTTAACTATTTAATAATATGTAATTATGTTTATTGAGTTGACAAATAACACATACTAAAATACCTTTCCAGTTACATTAACGCTCACGATTTTCGTACGTGTCGATTACAATAAAAGAACATAACCTAAAAATATGAATTTAAACGTGGTTTGCTACCGTTGAATTGCTTTCTAGAAATCGGTTCATTTATTCATCAGTCTATTATTTTTTTACAATGGCATATTCAAATTCATTAATATTATCTCTCTTTTTTTTAACTTTATTTTGGCAACCAATCTTTTAGATTATTACTGCTATTGTCAAGTAGTTAATAGTATTTCAAGTTCTTCTTTCATTCCATTTTGACAACCAGTCTTCTAGTAGACCATCACTGCCATTGTCAAGTGAGTATCGATATTACAAGTTTCTTGATATAATTTCAAAGAACTAACAAGATGGTGGCCAACTTGTTAGAACTTTCCATGGAATTTTTGTGGCATCTCAGAATTCATGGTCCGTGGTATTATTTTCCATTCATTTCACTTATGTACAATAAACAAACTATATTACATAAAACACCACCGATTTTATATTATCTCTTTATAGTTTAATTTAAATATTACTTAATCTATGTGAACCTTCGTATTTTTTTTCTAATTTACAAGTACCAAGCTTCAATTTTATACAGCCTATATCACTTCCACAACTAAGCGAATCTATTGACTTATCATATGTCAAAATGTATCAGATCGTTTATGCTAAAGAACGTGCCAAATAAATTGGCATTCCAATAGTACCTATTAGAAAAGTTTGTAAGAACGAATAGATATTTGCTATTCTTTAACGCACAAATTACGAAACAGATTTTGGTGCAACTTTACAATAATAGTTCACGAATATATTGTTAAACGAGCGATAATAAAGCGATAAGTATCAAGTAAGTTGAAATAAATACCCCCCCCCCCCCAAATTAAAATTAATTTTGGCTTACGTTATATAAATCATTATACGAAAATAATGTAACCATTTATAAGGACACAAACACAGTCATGCACACAGTCCAAAAAATATGAATGTCCTTCTGCGCAGTCGGATAAAAAGAGAAAGATCTTAAGTGCAGAATTCGGAACATATGTATATACTACCGAACCTCGCAAACGTTGTACTGCCTTGAATATAAAAGAAAATTAGCACCATCTATAGCGTTGAATTACGAATCTAAACCATCCTTGAATCCACCTAAACATATCAAAATCTGTCCAGCGGTTTAGGAGGAATTCAGTCACATACACACGTATAGTGGAATTATATATAAGTATAAGACTAGCAAGCCCGGCGGACATTGTTCCGCCCTGATAATAAAAAAATCTTGACAAATTATATACGTTAACCTTACTCATGATCACTATCTACTGGTGAAAACCACATGGAAATCCGTTCAGTAGTCTTCGAGTTTATCGCGAACAGACAGACACACAGACGTGGCAAAGGACTTTGTTTTATAATACGTAGTGATATTTGGTAATGTACCTTGAAAAGTTTAATAAACGTCCTTTAGAAAGGGCACGACGCATTATACCACGGTCGTATGAATGTTTTCCTTTAGTGATAACTCTGACTCAGGAAGTGCAGTCATCGCTTAAGGTATATCTTATATTGGGAAATTACCTTCCTTCCTTATTTCCGATATCTTATGTAATCCACTAGACACGCTGTAGTTATAATTAAAATATTCCTTTATCTTTTAGATAGTGCTTGTGTCTCTTTCTCCAGTTTTAGAAACTAATCCTTGTTATTATTAATTATTATTGCTATTGTTATGTGGATAATTATACTCTTCTATATAATGTATTTCAATAACTTCAATTTCTAGTAAAGCGTTGATGCCCTCATCAGGATTTTTATCTCAGAATTCAAATTCCATGTTGTTATTTTCAGTCCACTTTGCTCGTGTTCAATAACCAACCTATATTGTGCAGATACCCATAGTTTTCCTAAAATACTTATGAAGAACGTTCCAAAAATACCGATAGAGGAATTACAACGTAGTCTGGAGAATTTTTGTCAAGATGATGTTCTTTATGCAGACATAGTACCACATATATTCCACTCCATACTACGCCCACGTGATAAAATAGATATGTAACTGCCCCATGCTTCGATTTTGTTGTTATTTGGAGTAGTAACGTACAAGAATGATAATGTTTACGTTGTCAACGGTGCTTATTGCTTACGAATAATCGTAGTACGAATTTTTATAATCACAGAATCTGTGCTTTGTTTTATTTCGTAAAAATGTAAAAAGGACAAGGGTCCTGTAGATGTAAACGTAGTCCAGTAAAAAGACCCCGATTTTGAAACATTCTTCATTGGTGCTCCGACCCTATTGATCTTAGCATGCTTATATATAGGCTCAATAAACGAGTTATTTAACAATGAAAGAATGTTTCAAATTGGACCAGAAGTCCCTGTGATTAGTGCGTTCAAGCAAACAAACTCTTCATCTTTATAATATTAGTATAGATCATTCATTATTGTGCAAGGTTTACAGCATCACACTACGATCTTTAGGAGCGGAGCGATTACCATAAAAAGCTCAGAAAGAGAACTCGAAGTATTAGAGAGGGAGAGTGTGGTGCTGGGCGGGGTAAGAGTTCCCGAGGGCGGGAGTAACTTAACACGAGTGAAACCACAAGGTACAACAATGATATATATTAAAACATAGTGTTTCTACTTATGTACGCATGTGAGAAGTCGCACTTGTTACGCGTGAATATAAAGAAGTAATATATAACCTTTTAACTAATATTATAAATGCGAAAATGTGAGTTTGTTTGTTTGTTACGCTTTCAATCGTTAATAACCCAACCAATCATCGTGAAATTTTGTACACTCTATAATACAGAAATGGACTAGGGCATTTACCTTTTATTTAGAAAATGTGATGTTCCAGAGCGAGAGATCAAACCCACAATAATGCGAGCGAAGCCACGACCAAAATTTAGTATTTTTAGGAAGTTAGAAACTTTACTCATACAGCCGCGCGGTTTCTCTAGTCCATTCGATTACCACGACACTCTATCGACATCTAATTTATCGACTACACACCAGCCGTAACAGTTTAAGTTAACGAGGTTTTTTTGCAATTGATTATTAATTATATTCGTTGCATCATCGGCATCCTAGTTACGTGGTATGGTTGCATCGTGGTGAGACCCATTGCGTAAATTACTTATTTCCTTATTATTCTATACATATATAATGAAATTAGAGTTCCATAGAGGCTCTTTCACATTAAAATCTTTGATATAATGTAACTTATACATCGGAATAACATATAGAATATTATTTATAACTATATTTTTGAGATTTTTTTTTTTGTCAAAAGGCGGCAAACGAATAGGTGGGTCAACTGATGTTAAGTGATCACCACCGTCCATAGACACTAGCAACACCAAGGGATGCGCAAGTGCGTTGCCAGCCTTTGTATGGGGGAGTGGTAGGGAAAAGAGAAAGGGGAAGGGAAAGGGGGAAAGGAGGTGGGCCTCCGGCGCTCTCACTGACCGAACGAAACGCAACAATGCAAGCACTGTTACTTCACGTCGGTGTTCTGTGAGAGGGTGGTACTACCCCGGACGAGCCGACCCATTCATGCTGAAACTAGTAATAGCTACAGCGTGGCTCTACCACCTTCATTTTTGAGATTGCCCAAAAAATTTACAAATATATCATTTGTTAGACAAAGTAGCGAGCGGATACTAGTGATTTCAATATTTGCCACGAACATATAAAATTTAATTTTAACTTAACAAAGTTATATTGAGTTTAATTTATCTTAATTTTTATTAATAATTTATGTGTTTAGAAATAATGATTTTAATAGATTCAATTTAACTCCACTTTGTGAATAATATATGTGAATGGTATGTGTAAATGTGTAATATTTATTTATTGTATTAAAGAACTTTTTTTTCCTATAGAGTAATAATAGAAACGGTTCTATATTCTGATGCGATTGTCACGACACCGTGTCGTGTAACAATCCGGACCACTTCGATTGTTAGGTTTATTAAAACGGTCAATAGAAAACTTGAATCAATACGTAGACTGAAATACTGAAATGTATATTTAAAAAGATGGGGAAAAAAGAGTTCGGTAACTTTTTCTCGTCTGATTGCCAACTGATTTTCTTTTAGAAGTGAGAACTTCTTGAGGCGCGTTGAACGGTATATTTGACAGGAGATTTCTAATTTCGCGTCATGACATGCTGGTAAGCGTGACTGGTAAGCGTGATATTGCGCTTGCGCGGTTTGCGTCAGACTAGCGACGCGTAGTATAAGAGCCTATGCACGTTTAATATTGACATTTTGTATTGACAATGTGCAGCCTAACATATATTTGATTATTTAATAAACTGTATAAAAATACAGATAACAGATATAAAGTGTGTACATCCATATCTGTATATCCATATCTGTGTGTATATCCATACAATATCGTTTCTAAATCCTGGGCCATTCCTAAGATAATGAGTCATAAGTAGGTGGTTATGGTTATAAGGAAAAATGATTGTTGCAAAACTGGTTTTGAATCTGGTTTTACCTTTGAAACGGCTAAATTTTCACATACCTGTACACGTTTTTGTATATATATTTTTTTAATTGTATATTTTAACAACATTTTAGCCAAGTAGGTGGTAGAGCCACAGTCTATGGACGATGATGATCACTTAACATCAGGCGACCACCCATTCTTTTGTTTCTTTAAGCTCGGGGTCCTTTAAACTCTTCATTGGCCAATCTTTATTATACGTTGCATTTTAGAATGTACGATCCGCACCTCAAATACTGACCAACGCGTTTTATTTTATAAACTTTTTCTGTGTGTCATAAAATAGAGAAATAAACATTCAAGAGCATTACAAAATTAATAAATTTAGTATCAAATTAAAACATATTTCCTTTTAACATTTATTATAAACAGATGTAGTGGAATATCAATCCGATGTTCACAGATTCAAACACCGGCATGTACCAACGAATTATTCGGAATTCGCATGCATTTACTAATTTAAATTGGTAACACTATCGGCTGACGGTGAAGGAAAACATCGTGAGGAATCCTGAACCCGAGAAGAGTTTTTGTAGTACTACTGTATATGGGAAAATAATCTACTAATCTACAGTTCTACAGATTCCTCATAGTTTGATATCGCCCTTACGTCGTGGACTGGTGTGGTGATTATGTCTCCTAGACCTTCCTTCGGGAAGAGGCTTATGGCCCTGCAGAGGGTGATGGTGATATATTATAATATTTATTGTGTAGTATCTTTTTAAATATAAAATGTAGTTTATGACTATTCCCTTTTCCACCTTATTAAGTGACAGTACAGATTTAGTGCCCGCGGAATTCCCAAACTAATTTACCATCATTGCAACCCAGCAAAAAAATATATACTTAGTTAGGTAACACGTTTTTTATAGGGCGATCTCTTAATGTTTTAGTGTTTGTATTTTTTTTACTTGATAGGCGTGAAAATTATACTTAATCTATTCTGGTTCCAAAATTACAGTTCTCGGTGGTCACAACTGTTCTTGTATCATAATATGTTTACAATCAACAATAGTGACGTCATAGTACGGTTTAACTGCTGGAAAAATGTCATAAAATTAAACGATTGTAAAATCCATATATCGTTGTGTAACATAATGCACTCAATACGCATACAACATTCTGATAATAGTTTTTGATAAGAAAATATCGTCATAGTGAGCGTGTGACAAGAAAAACACGTGGAAACTCTAAAATGAAAAAGTGTTTTTTTTTTTGTGAATTGCTTTTGAATTTTTTCTCATATTATGCAACTAAAACTTTCATTAAATATAATCATATTAGTATCATATATATTAATACGTGAAGCCTAAATTTTGTACCCCTTTTTAACGGGATTGCGCGAACGGATGAACGTGAAATTTGGCATAGTTAAAGTTTATATGGAGGAGAAGTGCAGAAAGCTATTTATTTTATATAAATTGCATTAGAAGTACATTAAATTAATTATAATATGAATTACTCACACTGCTGCTTCAATTTTACACAACATATACACACATGTAAATAAAAAGACATTTTGACATCCGTCAATAAAGGACTTCAAAAAAGGTTGTGAATGAGGTTGCTATGCTCGACTGTATATATTATTTTACT
>MU162206.1:5821-28276 GCA_015888305.1 Antheraea pernyi
TGACCTGTATTTCTATAAGATACATAAAAAAACACGCGTATGTGAAACTTCTTTGGATTGTATTGTTAAATGCTCATAAACCATACGAAGCCCCGTAGTATAACTACTTAACTAGGTATACATTTACTTATCTTTCATATATATATATATATATATATATAGATCCAGACAAATGCTTATACATATTTATACATACACAGAAATACATAATACATAACTACAATAATGCATAAATAATACAATACATACATATAAATACATACACATACATATACATAAATACATAACTAATAATGTTTCTTTAAAAATTTTCTGGACGTAGAAAGAGACAGCCAAAAGGAAAATTTAAGAACAGAAAACTACGAGTTTTACTTCAAAATAAAAGAAGAAAAGGAAGGTATGAAGGAAAAATAAAACCTATGAAATTGCCGTTCCGCAGTACTGGCCATTTCAAATCAAAATAATTTTTGTTGGGCTAAGAATTCTAATTTCAAATTAATTTTATTTTAAAAACATGGAATTCTTTTTCCAAAAGTAGTCATTTGTTTATTGATTAGTGTTACATTTTCATCATATTTCAATCTTTTTGTCATTATGGATACATTAAAAGTTCGAGTAATTATGGAATATGAGTACTGTCGTGGCAGCAACGCGGCACAAGCGGCACGCAACATCAACGACGTCAAGCGTTAACGGAGCTAACACTACAAACCAACGCACCACCTGTTTTTGGTTTGCTCACTTCCGTTCTGGGAATTTCGACCTGAAAAATGAACCTCGCGGTCGTCCGAAGACTTTGGTTTACGCTAACCGGTTTCGATGATTCATTTTTTATTGAAAAGTATGTACTTCAAGGGTAGTTTGATGAGAGTTTGGTTAGGTTCTGATTATGGGATCCGTGGCAAAGTAAGAAAACTTTCAAGAAACGAGCCTACTCCTTTCTTAAGGGCCGGCAACGCATCTGTGTTTCCTCTCGTGTCGCAATTATCCATGGGCGGCCGTGATCAGTTACCATCAATGTTCGTTTGCCACCAATATTATTAAAAAAAAACTCTTCAATTCTTAGGAGCCTATTGTGCTTATGTTCGTTGCTGTGTTGCAACATGACGCAAGCATTGTAATTACATTACTTAAGGTGTATTATATGTGAAGCGATGGTAGCCGAGTTTGTGGTAGACAGAACCTAACCAAACTCTCATCAAACTACCCTTGAAGTACATCCTTTCCAATAAAAAATGAATCATCGAAATCGGTTAACGTGATATTGAGTTATTCGTCTATTTGTCGTGTACATACTTAATGCAAATTTATAACTTATACGGTTTTGCACTGGATTCCGTTGTCGGAACTGGACCAAATTGAAATGGGACCACACGGGAAGTACTAGCTTTCAAATAAAAAAGAATAATCCAAATCGGTTCACCCAGTCGAAAGTTATGAGGTAACAAACATTAAAAAAAAAATACAGTCGAATTGATAACCTCCTCATTTTTTTGAAGTCGGTTAAAAATAGATAAGTAAAGGGACTTAATATACCAGATGAATTTATTAGTCACTGCTTTTTTTACATTACATTCCACGCGGACAGAGTCGCGGGCACAGCTAGTATACAATAAAGCCTTGGTCTAGAATCCTTAGTTAAAGATCTTGAATGAAATGAAGATTTCCGTCAACCTTAAAATTCACCAAGAAACAGCCGTTACAACCGTTTCTTCACTCATGCCTCCGATGAAGCTATTTAACATATAAATAATGTGGTTAAATGAAGAAACCATAAAGGTTAGGAATTTCCCATTATTTATACAAACCATGGTGGCAACAACAGGAGGGTGCGTAGGTGATTTAGCTACGGTTATACTGAAATTGTTTTGAATGAAAATTTTAATGACAGACTCTCGGCTCGCTAATTGAATACGTTTATATCCTCAATAAAGTGGGCCAGACGCGGCGCGCCAGAACGGTTATTAATCAGTTTCTTCATGTTCATTAGAAGCGTTTTGTTAATTAACTCCGTTAAGGAAACGATTATATTCATTTCTTTGAAATTATTAATACATCGTGTTCATTAAGGCGTAATCTATACCAAGTTATTTATTTTATTTTTGGCAACCAATCTTCCAGGTTATTACTGCCATTGTCGGGTAGGTAACAATATTAAAAGTGTCATGCAATTATTTCAATATTTCTAACAAGATGCAGTATGCATTAAAAATACCACTAAACCAATGTCGACTGATAATTGTATGTATTGTTGCAGGCGGAGATATGTTCCAGTGCCTTGACTGATGTCATCCACGCTGTCATAAACGGAACAGATGGCTGCCTCTTCTGCTTTGGACACGCAGGTCTCGGTATGTCACGTATCCAACCAAATATAATAAACTCAAAACGTAATAAGCCCGAGTGTTAATTCATTCAGCAGACTGTTATCAAGAATTACAACTTTTAATTTCACCTGTGGCTTTAGAGTGATCAATTTTCGTCCAATAATAAGTGGTACAAAGTATTTTCTTCGCGGTTAATTTATATTATTAGCTGTATTGCGTATAGATATTATAGTACTAGCTGTAATGTACTAAATGGACGCGACTAATGTAAAAAAACAATGACTAATAAAATCCGTCTATATTATTAAAAATATGAAGTCCATTAACTTATCTACTTTCCCTCCTACTTAAGTCACGTCGTAATTAAAATTACAATAACTTTTGATAGAGTGAACCGATTTTAATGAAATCAAGACTAAATGTTACTCGAGGACATGCTTTATGGGTTTCTTGAGGTTATTGCGATTACTTTAGCAGCTATGCGTGCAAACGAGCAGACAGACAGACATTATTGAAATTTATTTTATTACTTTTTCCAAGCAACAATTTTTTTTATAAAAATCTAAAAAGTAAGGACACGTTTGATTTACGTTCTTACTATATGTATAGATTGTAGAGGTAAGGAGCGTGGAGTATTTATAAATGAACGCTTCATCTCGTTAATAGTATGGAGGAAAATATTTCCATTTGTTTTTAAAATTAATAATATGTACTAAGCTATTGGTTAAAAAATAAAGAAAAAGAGGTACTGAATTAACTATTATATTTTACTGTAACCTATTTGTATTTAGTTCGCGGCTTCATTCTTCGTAATATTGTCATTATTTTATAACCCTTAAACGTTTTCACCTCTATTAAGTAACCTTTCCATTATTACTCTATCAATAGAGTCTTTTGGAGGTCCATGATCCTTCGTTAATTCCTTGTACATCATCATTGTTTTATATCTCATCTCTTCAAATTCCTCGAATTCATAAAATTTTAATATTTCCACGCTTAGCAATTGATTAAAACAAGAATTTAATAACTTCTCTGTAAAGTATGTGAGTAGTTATGATAAATAATGGACTATGAAGGTAATTTGCGTATAAATGTGGAGAGTGAAGCGAACTCATGATGGAAAGTTTTGACAAACAGACGTTCGAATTTCGTATTCAGAGCCAACTTTCGACATTAGCGGTGAATTTTAAAGTAAGGAATATACTTTCCTTTGTTAACTTTAAGCAAAATTTATCAGATTGATAATAATTTAATCTGTTCTTCGATTTCTTCTTGGTGTAATACCCACCCAATTACACAAAATATATTATTATCCATTCTTTATAAATGAATAGTATCGAGATTTATCAGATTGATAATAATTTAATCTGTTCTTCGATTTCTTCTTGGTGTAATACCCACCCAATTACACAAAATATATTATTATCCATTCTTTATAAAAAATCTTCCCTAAAGTTCATATGTACAATTATGCATATTGTATTTATAAAATGTTAGGAAAAAATCGATGGGTTCTAACCAAGTCGTAAAAGTATTTTTGGTGCGCTTACATTGCTAGCACTGGCTAAATCTTATGAGATACATCGAAATAGCATACTACGGAATTATATATCTAGGTCCAGAGAACGTCCACTATTGTGTGGTATATGCCTATCTTTTCTTTATTTACGTGGGTAATCCTGCAAGGAGACCAGTCCTGGGCGTGAGAGTGGGTAGTGTCTTACCGACTAAAACCCCACGGTGTACTATCAGCCTTCTTAGTGAGGCAACTCTGGATCGCGTAGGCATTCGCCGCGATGTCCTGGCGGTTAGCCTATCTTTAAATTCCAGACTCCAGCGCTAAAGGAAAACAAGCTGATACGACTCCAGCTGCCTCGCAAACGGCTGAACTAATACAATGGGAAAATGGGGACACCGACCTACATTCTCTCGATTCAGCTAGTATTACACATAACATGTACACATATTTTGGAATATATTTATATCCTGATAATAACCCTCAATAACTATGTTTATCTAATATGTATTATTAAAAATCATAAGTTATTTAATATGCTATATTGTCTAATATAGCATTAATCCTTACTATGTACATTGCATGTACGTATGTGAAACCGGGCTCTATCACTAGTATCTTCCATATATAAATAGGCGAAGATAGAACAGTGAAGAACCTACCATTTCCTTCTCCGTTTATCAACCGACTATCTTTCTTATTTTACAGGCTTTTTTATACCATCGACGAGTTTATTTGTCTGTCCCTATTCGGTATACATCACAAACCTTAGGTCTGTAATTTACAATATTTGTACACTATTTGTCCAAAAAATAATAATAATAATGAAACCTAAAATATTAATAAATTTTAGTAGAATTTCATCCAATGGATGATCAGAAGTTATAATAATTATATATGTTTCTATAAAAATAATAAACTAAATAAATGGTTTCGAATCTATGACATAGAATATTAACCAAAATCCGATATTCAATAAATGTATTAGGGAAGCAATTAATAACTTTCACTGGGACAGAGAATCAATTACGAACTTGCCCGTCTTCCTGAAGATAATCCCACACTCAGAGATAACATTGCCAGCGAACAATAAGTAAATAGCATTATATTTTGTCCCGGCGCCCTCTTGACAAAGTATTACCACAGATTAATGTTTGTAATTGAATGAAATTTTAACAGCGTAAATTAAGACCGGATGAGTTTTAAGTCCGTGTAAGATCGAGATTAGAGAAATGTTTGTTAGATTGCTTAGTCGAGTAATTAGTTAGATTCGTTTAATCTACGATAGGATTGAATGTATGTAAGAGCGATAAAGTAATATTAAAGAGAAAGAAAGACTTCGTTTATCAAAATCAAAAATACTTTATTCAGTTCAGGCCCTAATAAGGCATTTATGAACGTCAAAGACTACTACCGGTTCGGAAAACAACCCAGTCATCGAGAAGAACCGGCAAGAAACTCGATCGGGTACATTTTTTAAACATATATTTCCAATACATTATACAATGCTTTTAGTGGATGCACAGAGAGGAGTCAATTCCAGACATCACTATCATTCACATATTGACTGAAACTGAGATATGGATCGGATCTATAAGCCAGTTTAAAAATAATCTAGCATCTATACAAATGAAATTAAACTATATTAGAAACAATTGAATAACTTCGACTACATTCTTAGAACCATAACTTGTACAATAGCTAGTTATTTTTAGCCTTTTATGGAAAAATGTATCTTTTGGTTAAAACTGTAGTTAAGTCAATAATGGCTTACAATTAATTTATTTGTTGAAGGTTATTTTTAAATATGACCGGGGAACGTTTGATGACACTGTTTATGAATCATTAAACGGATATGTTTCATGTGTACATTATGTCGCCATGTGGAAACCGATGATAAAATATTGCGAGGTGATGATAATAATAATAACAAAATTATAACAATTACGCTAACTTGATGTGCAATATTAAAAATAAGTTGATTGTACGAGATTTCCGAGCTATAGGCATGGTGAAATCCTATTAATTTGTAATATCAATTTTGTAACACTGTTTATAGAATAGACATTATTTTTACTCCTTCTTTTTCTTACATAAGCAATATTGGATTGTAAAATGTAGGTCCGTTTACAGTTCTCGATAAATTATGAAATTCAAATTGTCCCTCTTACATCCGTACGTACATACTACTGTTGGTCTTACGAGCGTTACTCTTAACATAAAAAATACGTTGGTATATTCTCATTAATATAATTTTCACTGTGTACTTCTATCAGATACGGAGCGTTTAGTTATAAATAATTCATCGTTCGGTTGTCGACCTGCCAATGGTAATGTGGTGGTAATTCATCAAACATTTATTATGTTTGGTACCCGGAAACGACTAGAAAGTTCGACGGACACGTACGGCCTTTGCGTGATCGACGAGACGACCTTGGTGTCATTTCGCAAACACCCTTTGGGACAACTTTGGGTCAAAGTTCATTCGCTTCGTTGTCCTTTTTACAAATAAATCATCGTTATAGGTAATTCATAAAACAAAGTTACACTGCATTATAAATTAAATACGAATATTGAAGTCGAAATTGACCATTGATTAAATATTGCTTTTCTTAATGTCATGTCTTCCGTATTTTTCAGAATGAAATTAAAAGAAAAGTCGCTGTTGAACATAAATAAGCTTTTATTACATATGTATATGAAAAGTGTAAGAATCTCTTACAAGTTTTTTTTTTCATTTTTACCGAGTCCTTGTCACATCGATTCTATTATAACTGTAATAGTATAGATATGGTTATTACACTCAAGTTTCAATTCTATATAGCATTTATGACAAAGTAGTAAAATTTGTGTTTCACAAACAAGACTCACCCTTTTATTTCACCATTCATTGACCTTGAATCCATCCCCTCTGATTTAATGTTTCGAGGTTCAGAAGCGTCCTTCACAGTTCACCGTGAGTTGCCTTATTATGGTTGTTGTTTACTGAGTGAATTTAGTTTTATTCCTACTTAACAGATTTTTTTTATATTTTTGTTGTTCTTTGACAGATTTTCTATTTAATCCCTCAACCTCACAAAACGAAAATAAATAAGAATTACAAAATTTTACCGGGTAAACAGACTTGTCATGCTAAATATTGGGAGCTGGAAAGTTTGCGATTATATCTTTTTATGTAAAGATATACTCGACAAAAGCCCTCAACTACGGCTGAGAACGAGAATCCAGTTAACCCTATAAGTACAAAAAATACATGCAGATCGGTCAACTAGTTTTGGAAGAAAAAAAATTATGCACACCAGAATTATATGGATAAAGGTAAACCAGTTGTAACATTTTGATAATCTAATACACTTCTACTCGATTTTTCTATCGGATATTTATGGACAAGTACCAAATAAAATATGTTTAACTAACTTCTGTCCGCGACTTGGTCCGTGGTATAATTACTTTGGGTTAACGCTAACACGCAGCGGAAGCTTTCAAGAGGAAACACACACCAAGTTTGAAACATTCTTCCTTGGTGTTCCGCTAATATTGCTCTTAACGTGATGATATATAAATATATTAATACGTGAAGCCCAAACTTTGTATCCCTTTTTGAGAGAAATGCGCGAACGGATGAACGTGAAACTTGGCATAGTTAAAGTTTATATGGAGGAGAAGTGCAGAAAGCTATTTATTTTATATAAAATGCATTAGAAGTACATTAAATTAATTAAAATATGCATTACTCACACTAATGCTTCAATTTTACACAACATATACACACATGAAAATAAAAAAGACATTTTGACATCGGAGTTGTTGTCAAATCATAGCAGGGATATTGAAAGATATCAACATAGTCAGAATAGACCAGATGACGATGATGACGAATTCCTTGAAATTATTGAAGTTGAAGAACCTTTAGAGCCAGTTCCAATGCAAGACTGTTGTCTTCAAGTTACTGAGGAAGATATAGCATTTTGTATGGGTTTCTCAGAAAATCCTTTACCAGAAGTCGATCAAGATGATGACGACCATCCTCTAAGGATCCTTAGTCAAGAAAATTTAACGGTCGCTTCGACATTTACAGACACTTTATCTTTACATAGTGAGGTAGAAAGACAAATAAGAAGGGAAGCATATCTTAGACAAACCATAGAATTTTATACTGAAAATTTTAGCTGTGACCAACATTTTGGCATGTTACACCCAAATGAAGGCTTACATGATTCTAGATCAAAAATTGATGATATTATGAGCATGACCGAACTATACGGATCTCGTAGGATGCTAGACCACAATGAACTACCCACTCAAAGACTTCCACCTCAATTCCAGTCATTATCACTTTGCAATGTGCGAGACACTGAAGACTATCATGGTGACGGTTCCGTATACAGTGAACCAGCTTATAGACCAAGTGACAAGATTTGCGATAGTTGTAAACGAACAATGTCTAGACCAGGCAGTGCTGTAGCTGGTGCATATCAAGACATGGAAGGCACTCACACGGATTGCTATGGACCATTCGAAAGATATCGGGGAAACGATATGACTGATGCTAGAATAGCATCACTAAGACATCCCGATGGCGCGTCAGATCCAAATTTACGAGAAGAAAAACGTTTGCCTGGAAACGGAGCACCGTCTAGTACTTTCAGAGAATTGAAATCTAATTTACACCTCGAAGTTACTCCACCGGTCGTAACGACAGAACCGCGATCAGAAAAATTAGAAAAGGGGGATAAAGTTGTAGCGAGAATAGTTGCCGGATCTAAACCAGATGGATACGATAGTGGTCATGAATCGACACCGAGAACTGGTAAACATAGTCCTGCTGCGACTTCGAGACGTGCTGAATCCGGATATGACTCCGTCCCTAGAGATTCAGATGCATCCTCGCTTGATTCTTACCCGACTCGACGCGCCGCTGTCGCCAGAGCACACGCAAAAAAACATACAACGGCAAAATACAAGCAGCACAGTGATCGTTCATTTTGTTCATGGCTTCGAAACCCTTTCACTTGCAAATATGCCGACACCGACCCAGAAATTAGTGATTTCTAAAAATAAATGTGTACATTAAATTAAACTTTATCTCTGTATCATTAAGCTACGTTACCGAATTTAATCTGGAGACTGCTTTTGTACTCGTATTTATAAAATTAAAATGCTTGGCTCTGGGAGGTTACTATAGTATTTTTCTAATCCGCTATCGTACTCGCATATCTATGTAAGGGATATTTGTATAACATAATTTATTTCAGAAAAAAATGTGTAATGCAAAGGCGATGAATTTGTTAGCATGTTACAAATTATCTAATTATTCTGCTAATTTTTGTACTTTTATACTGTCATCATAAACTAAACAATTATAGCAAATCTGTTTACAATAACTTCCGACTTTGGAAATACGTTTTATATGTAAATTAAAATGATCCAATGTAATATGAAGAGTCTTCCTCAGTCTTCCCAAAATATCTAACGTCTCCATATCTACATACTTTTAAATTCCGTGGTATCAATTATTTATGATTGCTCCACAATGAATTTGCAGACAATCTTTATTTTTGTAATCGCTTCAAGTCCTGAAGATTCTTTTTACAACTGTATAAATTATATCTTTATGAAACTTATTGATAAAATAAATATAACAATTATACAAACTTGCATGATTGGTCTTTAAGAAATCTTTATAGAAATTAAGACTTATAATTTTCCAATGGCCATATTATACATAGCTTTATTACTTGGATATTAGAATATTTAGGGGCTATTTACGCATGAGCAGTAAAAAAAATCTTTATACATTTTGATCATATCACCAGTAGTGGTAACGGTCTGTGTACATTGCTCCTAAATTTTATTCGTATTCGACCAGTTAGTTGGTTTTGTACATAATACATGCAATCACCATGGCTTTACAAAATGTTGGTAAACTTAGTTAACGCTTATATTATGTCAATGTTTCTGTTAATGTAATATTAAATATATATAAAATATCCTAAATTCTACTATGCGTTCGTATTAGTTTACAATAAATCGTTCAATTTCTATTTCATTGTTTTTTATTTCATTTACATTTGTTACCCCTCTTTTTACACACTCAAAACAAAAATACAATAGATACTTGCAATTACCAAATTCCTTTTCGCAAGCACTTATATTTTTTAAATGCATTTCCTTTTCGTCTCAGTAAACTAGATAATATCTCTTACAGTATCATTTGAGACTCTCCTAAATATAAATCAACATTCGAATTTAAAAATTTTTGACTTAGGTAAGGGCAAAATAAATACAGATAAAACGAATATCAACGAATGAAACAAAATGAAGTCGCAGACACCAACTACTCTAATATATACTATAGATATGATAGATAATGAAAATCAATAGAGTATGGGCTTGTATCTTGGTATGAGACGCCATGTGAATAATACTTTGATTTTTGGTAGGTGTTACATATTTCAGCTGTTTAGAGTCGAATATATAGGACTGTGGAATCGTACGTGTGTACAGCTTTGACTGACGAATGGTGTGATCGCTAGCCATTATATCGATCAGCACATAACCATTAACAAATAACGTAGCACTGTAGCCAGCCTTTTAAAGACGTTTTTTTCTGGCAACGAGTTGGATAGCATTCATTACTTATAATTAAACTTAATTAGGTATCACACATATGGTAATTATTTTAATTTTATTATGCTAATGGAGTAAATTATTATACATTAATTTATTAAGAGAACAAAAGTCTATATAACTATAATATTAACTTTGTTTATGTAATCATGTTATTATTTGTACATCTATATTGATAGCTGTCTTTTCTTTCTTTATTTATAGTTTTTATATGTTTATAGCCTTTGTATGTTATTTATTTGTTATTTTATTAGTGTTAGCTGTAAGTTTTCCTAAATAAATAACATAAAAATAAAAAGAATAAAAATATTACATAAAATACGAAAAGATTTTTTACTGTTTTTATTTCGTCTTTTCATCAGACTCAAATGGCTCGACCGATTCTAACAAGATTTGGCATAGAAGTGATGCTGAGGTGGAATAGGGAAATAAGAAACATTTTGTTTTGTTTTTCTCTTTTTATCCTATCAAAGGAGGGTGCAGCAGCTAGTAAAAGACTATAAAGAGTTTAACCCAAAATATACAGAATGGGTAGCTGTAAGCCATCAAATCTTCAACAATGAAATCATCTAAATAGAAATGAATAGCAACCCTTAAGAAAAACCCATGAATATATAACGTGATACTCACCCTCCCGCCTCTGGGGTACTGAATTTCGAAATCTTTCGGGACAAAAAACTTTTTTCCCTGCAAAGTAAAGTGGCCCAAGTTTTAAAACCTCGCCCTATTATCTTTCATTTCGCTAGTAATTTAACATTCCGCGTACGCCCCGACAAAATCAAGCTATCAAATAAGGCGTTTACCCTCTTCTCTTTCGGGGGTGACAACTTTTTTCACGAAAATCTCCCAATAATTTGTTAAAGTGGCAGATGGTTAGCCCATAACGCTTATCGAGTTCTAAAGAAAAAAAAGATTTTAACGTTTCTTACATTAGATGGGGGAATGTTCGTGTGTTGCAAAAAGTTTGGTTTAAATGCACCAATATTTTAAATTACAGTTTTAAGCGACCAATTATTGCTAAAAATGGGATACATCATTGTAGATCTAGATAAGATAATTGTGTTAAAACCCAAATAACATTTACAACCTAAGTAAGTGGGGCGCGTCCGCGAGATGTCCGCACTTTTAACATAAAATCTTTTAATATTAAAGACTACAACTGAACTTATATTAATTCTAAAACAAAAAGGTGTCTGCGTCTCGAAATGTGACACAATAGTACAGTAAAATTAAAGCTATTTTTTTTTATATCATATGAGGCAAACGAACTGGTGGGTCACGTGAGGTTAAGTGATCACCACCGTCCATAGACACTTACAATACCAGAAGAGTCACAAGTGCTTTGCCACCCTGTGCTTGGGGGGGTGGGAGTAGGGAAGGAACATGGGGGAGGGGAGGTGGGTTATCCGGCGCTCTCACTGACCGAAAGAAACGCAACAATGCAAGCACTGTTACTTCACGTAAATTTTCTGCGAGAGGGTGATGCTAACCCGGGCGAGCCGACCCATTCGAGCTGAAACCAATAATAGCTTCAGCGTGGCTCTACCACCTCTGTAAAAACCTCTGTCTAATCTACAACCTAACCTAAGAGATGTGACTACTGCTTGAAGTCTAAACGAATAGTGTCTTCAAATCTGAATATACGATCTCACGATGCCACGGTGGTGACGAGTCCCTAATACGTCGTACTGTCGCCTTGTGCTGCAGGTGGCTGATGTGTCGCAATGGTTATAAGTAAACGTTGCATTATATTGCAACTTGGCTGTTTCCATGTGGTGTGATGATGTAACAACCTACACAATACCCAACAAAAATAGCACGTTATTGAAATAATTATTTCCGTTTACACAGAAACTTCAATTCAATTTTTAGTTTCAGTTTGTACCCACTAAATTTGCTGGATGTATTTCTTTCGCCTTCCAAAAAGTAAAAAGTACCGTAAGTTCGGCGCTGTTTCTACGATAGCTATTATTACAATCGCTTTAAAGATTTGGCCGTGAGATGGCAACAAGTACACGAAATTACTTTTACGTCAATAACGTATTGTCATCCAGTTACTATCTAAAGTAGAACCAATAGGTTCTATACGGTTAATAGAATTATGGCTACAATAATTTGTTTACAGTGTACAAACATACATTTGTTTTGTTTACCTGACGTATAAAATTTGAAAGTTGAATGAAAAACATTATTCCGTTTACAAAGTTCATAATGTATTTTTAAATAGTTGGAATTCAAAAGAGAAAGAAACTGTTTTATTTTAGAGAAAGATTGAAGACACAATGTTCATATAAAAAAACATCGAAGACGAAAACTGTGATACGGATGTTTAAAATTAAATAAACATGCATAATAAGGACTTGAAAATGCATGGCCAAAGCAACATTCATCTCACTAAATACCACAATAACATAACAAAGTTACCCATGTCAAATTCTAAAAACATAATTCTCTATTTATTGAGATCAGTAAAATATTAGTATCAAAGAAACCCAAAGTATTTCTAGCTTTTGGCAAAGTATACATCACTTTCAAACGACATTTTATTAGAAATTTAAAGAGCTCAAAACAAAACGAGGGTTAACTAAATGATAAGAGAAGTCAAACTAAATGAACATCAGCATTGATTTGATAAAGATGGCAGCGTTAAAATAATTACTAAACCTTGTTAAGTTTAGGTCAATTTAATTACTATAGATGGTCTAACATCTTTCAATGGCATTCTCTTCTTGGATGTAGACATTAGTAAAACATTAATATCTTAGAAACCCCAAGGATTTCTAGATTTTAACAAAGGATATATCATTTTAAAACCATACCCAGCAGCAATTATAACAGAAGGACAAATTTAAGGAGCTCAGAATAAAACTTGACGGGTAACTAGATGATACGACGAGTCAAACTAAATGACCATCAGCATTGATTTAATAAAGACGGCAGCGTCACATAATATCCCCGTGACATACGTATATAAAAATAATACATGGAACAAAGGCTCAACACGCGTTGAACCCGGGACGTGATGGGAACACTAAGTTAAACCGCGACATATCAAATATCTCAAAGAATTACACAATAATATACCTTATATACTAATACATAACGATTACTTCAGAACGCTCTCAACTCTGTTTGCATTTATAGATGTCTCAAAACAGAAACATCTGTACGTGATACGGACGGAAATAATAACAAAAAGGTAAAGGAATGAGGGTAGGTAACGATATATCAATCGTTGGCTGAAAGGAAAAATCCAGTTTTCTTGTTACACTTTCCTTTGTTGGATCTCAAAGGCTTTCAATATTATCGGAAACCAATGAATCATTACACCATTTTACGGACTTGTACAAAATGGAGGGATAAGTTCCTTTAATGAATTATGCTGTTAGATATCGCTAATGAAAAGTGAATATTAAAATCCACAATAACTATTTGATCGGGAAAGCAAATATACTCGTAATTAGCGAGTTCGATAACTTAATTCTTCGCTTGATAATCTCACATTACTTCATTTTTTAGTGGTTTATTATTCTAATCGGTTTGATTTATTTCAAATTATATTGCAACTATATAAATAAAATTATAGAGGTATACCGTTGACTGAGCATCACTCAGGAACCAATGACTATTAATAAAATAATATATAAGATATTTATATTACTGCTTGTAACTGTCGCCATTTTTATTTATTTAATAGCTGTGCCCGCGACTCCGTTCGCGTGGAACCTAATGACTAAACATTGACTAATAAAATCATCTGAACATATTAAGTCCATTTACTTATCTACTTGTCTCTCGTACTTAAGTGGCATTGTCATTAAAATTATAATAAGTTTTGATAGAGTAAACTGATTTTAATGAAACTAAAACTATATGTTACTCGAGAATATTCTTTATGATCTTGAAGTTTTATCATGAACGCAGTACTTTAGCGGCTATGTGTGTTCATACAAACAGACATTTATAAAAATGAATTATTAATGAATAAATTGAAATATAGTTTATTACTAATTCCAAGACAAGTATGTACAACATACATTTACAGACACATTAGATTTACAATTTTATTATATGTATAGAAGAATAGATTAACAAGTACTTTTTTTTCTTGACATTGATTGGCTGACAACTGACTACACAGTTCGAAAAAAAAAGTACTTGCTAATTAATAAATAATCTAGTGAATATATCATTCCATAATTGTATCTTCTGTATTGTATTGTATGTCTATATGAATACTGTAATCGCTTTTAATTAGTAATACGAATAATATCATAAAATAATTAGCTAGTATCTCCGGCTTCATTGTCATAACAATGATTTTGTTATTTCACAACAACCAATTCGTTTATATAAGTTAATTGTGGCTTGTTTTTTTACCTCAAAATTGTAATCTTATTACTCAACTTCTATAATCCTACCTCTAAAAACCTATTTTAAATTGCCTCTGTCAATTTAATAATGCTTAGTACATACAGAAAATTGTAATGTAATAAATATAGTATATAGGTTTTCTATCTACCTATAGAGGTCTCATCAAAATCAATTCGACTTTTTCGGTAATTAGTCTGGACAGACAACAGATAACTAAGGAAGATATCGTAATGACCATAGCATGGTGGTAGTTTTGGATGAAGGAAGATATCGTAATGACCATAGCATGGTGGTAGTTTTGGATGAAGGAAGATATCGTAATGACCATAGCATGGTGGTAGTTTTGGATGAAGGAAGATATCGTAATGACCATAGCATGGTGGTAGTTTTGGATGAAGGAAGATATCGTAATGACCATAGCATGGTGGTAGTTTTGGATGAAGGAAGATATCGTAATGACCATAGCATGGTGGTAGTTTTGGATGAAGGAAGATATCGTAATGACCATAGCATGGTGGTAGTTTTGGATGAAGGAAGATATCGTAATGACCATAGCATGGTGGTAGTTTTGGATGAAGGAAGATATCGTAATGACCATAGCATGGTGGTAGTTTTGGATGAAGGAAGATATCGTAATGACCATAGCATGGTGGTAGTTTTGGATGAAGGAAGATATCGTAATGACCATAGCATGGTGGTAGTTTTGGATGAAGGAAGATATCGTAATGACCATAGCATGGTGGTAGTTTTGGATGAAGGAAGATATCGTAATGACCATAGCATGGTGGTAGTTTTGGATGAAGGAAGATATCGTAATGACCATAGCATGGTGGTAGTTTTGGATGAAGGAAGATATCGTAATGACCATAGCATGGTGGTAGTTTTGGATGAAGGAAGATATCGTAATGACCATAGCATGGTGGTAGTTTTGGATGAAGGAAGATATCGTAATGACCATAGCATGGTGGTAGTTTTGGATGAAGGAAGATATCGTAATGACCATAGCATGGTGGTAGTTTTGGATGAAGGAAGATATCGTAATGACCATAGCATGGTGGTAGTTTTGGATGAAGGAAGATATCGTAATGACCATAGCATGGTGGTAGTTTTGGATGAAGGAAGATATCGTAATGACCATAGCATGGTGGTAGTTTTGGATGAAGGAAGATATCGTAATGACCATAGCATGGTGGTAGTTTTGGATGAAGGAAGATATCGTAATGACCATAGCATGGTGGTAGTTTTGGATGAAGGAAGATATCGTAATGACCATAGCATGGTGGTAGTTTTGGATGAAGGAAGATATCGTAATGACCATAGCATGGTGGTAGTTTTGGATGAAGGAAGATATCGTAATGACCATAGCATGGTGGTAGTTTTGGATGAAGGAAGATATCGTAATGACCATAGCATGGTGGTAGTTTTGGATGAAGGAAGATATCGTAATGACCATAGCATGGTGGTAGTTTTGGATGAAGGAAGATATCGTAATGACCATAGCATGGTGGTAGTTTTGGATGAAGGAAGATATCGTAATGACCATAGCATGGTGGTAGTTTTGGATGAAGGAAGATATCGTAATGACCATAGCATGGTGGTAGTTTTGGATGAAGGAAGATATCGTAATGACCATAGCATGGTGGTAGTTTTGGATGAAGGAAGATATCGTAATGACCATAGCATGGTGGTAGTTTTGGATGAAGGAAGATATCGTAATGACCATAGCATGGTGGTAGTTTTGGATGAAGGAAGATATCGTAATGACCATAGCATGGTGGTAGTTTTGGATGAAGGAAGATATCGTAATGACCATAGCATGGTGGTAGTTTTGGATGAAGGAAGATATCGTAATGACCATAGCATGGTGGTAGTTTTGGATGAAGGAAGATATCGTAATGACCATAGCATGGTGGTAGTTTTGGATGAAGGAAGATATCGTAATGACCATAGCATGGTGGTAGTTTTGGATGAAGGAAGATATCGTAATGACCATAGCATGGTGGTAGTTTTGGATGAAGGAAGATATCGTAATGACCATAGCATGGTGGTAGTTTTGGATGAAGGAAGATATCGTAATGACCATAGCATGGTGGTAGTTTTGGATGAAGGAAGATATCGTAATGACCATAGCATGGTGGTAGTTTTGGATGAAGGAAGATATCGTAATGACCATAGCATGGTGGTAGTTTTGGATGAAGGAAGATATCGTAATGACCATAGCATGGTGGTAGTTTTGGATGAAGGAAGATATCGTAATGACCATAGCATGGTGGTAGTTTTGGATGAAGGAAGATATCGTAATGACCATAGCATGGTGGTAGTTTTGGATGAAGGAAGATATCGTAATGACCATAGCATGGTGGTAGTTTTGGATGAAGGAAGATATCGTAATGACCATAGCATGGTGGTAGTTTTGGATGAAGGAAGATATCGTAATGACCATAGCATGGTGGTAGTTTTGGATGAAGGAAGATATCGTAATGACCATAGCATGGTGGTAGTTTTGGATGAAGGAAGATATCGTAATGACCATAGCATGGTGGTAGTTTTGGATGAAGGAAGATATCGTAATGACCATAGCATGGTGGTAGTTTTGGATGAAGGAAGATATCGTAATGACCATAGCATGGTGGTAGTTTTGGATGAAGGAAGATATCGTAATGACCATAGCATGGTGGTAGTTTTGGATGAAGGAAGATATCGTAATGACCATAGCATGGTGGTAGTTTTGGATGAAGGAAGATATCGTAATGACCATAGCATGGTGGTAGTTTTGGATGAAGGAAGATATCGTAATGACCATAGCATGGTGGTAGTTTTGGATGAAGGAAGATATCGTAATGACCATAGCATGGTGGTAGTTTTGGATGAAGGAAGATATCGTAATGACCATAGCATGGTGGTAGTTTTGGATGAAGGAAGATATCGTAATGACCATAGCATGGTGGTAGTTTTGGATGAAGGAAGATATCGTAATGACCATAGCATGGTGGTAGTTTTGGATGAAGGAAGATATCGTAATGACCATAGCATGGTGGTAGTTTTGGATGAAGGAAGATATCGTAATGACCATAGCATGGTGGTAGTTTTGGATGAAGGAAGATATCGTAATGACCATAGCATGGTGGTAGTTTTGGATGAAGGAAGATATCGTAATGACCATAGCATGGTGGTAGTTTTGGATGAAGGAAGATATCGTAATGACCATAGCATGGTGGTAGTTTTGGATGAAGGAAGATATCGTAATGACCATAGCATGGTGGTAGTTTTGGATGAAGGAAGATATCGTAATGACCATAGCATGGTGGTAGTTTTGGATGAAGGAAGATATCGTAATGACCATAGCATGGTGGTAGTTTTGGATGAAGGAAGATATCGTAATGACCATAGCATGGTGGTAGTTTTGGATGAAGGAAGATATCGTAATGACCATAGCATGGTGGTAGTTTTGGATGAAGGAAGATATCGTAATGACCATAGCATGGTGGTAGTTTTGGATGAAGGAAGATATCGTAATGACCATAGCATGGTGGTAGTTTTGGATGAAGGAAGATATCGTAATGACCATAGCATGGTGGTAGTTTTGGATGAAGGAAGATATCGTAATGACCATAGCATGGTGGTAGTTTTGGATGAAGGAAGATATCGTAATGACCATAGCATGGTGGTAGTTTTGGATGAAGGAAGATATCGTAATGACCATAGCATGGTGGTAGTTTTGGATGAAGGAAGATATCGTAATGACCATAGCATGGTGGTAGTTTTGGATGAAGGAAGATATCGTAATGACCATAGCATGGTGGTAGTTTTGGATGAAGGAAGATATCGTAATGACCATAGCATGGTGGTAGTTTTGGATGAAGGAAGATATCGTAATGACCATAGCATGGTGGTAGTTTTGGATGAAGGAAGATATCGTAATGACCATAGCATGGTGGTAGTTTTGGATGAAGGAAGATATCGTAATGACCATAGCATGGTGGTAGTTTTGGATGAAGGAAGATATCGTAATGACCATAGCATGGTGGTAGTTTTGGATGAAGGAAGATATCGTAATGACCATAGCATGGTGGTAGTTTTGGATGAAGGAAGATATCGTAATGACCATAGCATGGTGGTAGTTTTGGATGAAGGAAGATATCGTAATGACCATAGCATGGTGGTAGTTTTGGATGAAGGAAGATATCGTAATGACCATAGCATGGTGGTAGTTTTGGATGAAGGAAGATATCGTAATGACCATAGCATGGTGGTAGTTTTGGATGAAGGAAGATATCGTAATGACCATAGCATGGTGGTAGTTTTGGATGAAGGAAGATATCGTAATGACCATAGCATGGTGGTAGTTTTGGATGAAGGAAGATATCGTAATGACCATAGCATGGTGGTAGTTTTGGATGAAGGAAGATATCGTAATGACCATAGCATGGTGGTAGTTTTGGATGAAGGAAGATATCGTAATGACCATAGCATGGTGGTAGTTTTGGATGAAGGAAGATATCGTAATGACCATAGCATGGTGGTAGTTTTGGATGAAGGAAGATATCGTAATGACCATAGCATGGTGGTAGTTTTGGATGAAGGAAGATATCGTAATGACCATAGCATGGTGGTAGTTTTGGATGAAGGAAGATATCGTAATGACCATAGCATGGTGGTAGTTTTGGATGAAGGAAGATATCGTAATGACCATAGCATGGTGGTAGTTTTGGATGAAGGAAGATATCGTAATGACCATAGCATGGTGGTAGTTTTGGATGAAGGAAGATATCGTAATGACCATAGCATGGTGGTAGTTTTGGATGAAGGAAGATATCGTAATGACCATAGCATGGTGGTAGTTTTGGATGAAGGAAGATATCGTAATGACCATAGCATGGTGGTAGTTTTGGATGAAGGAAGATATCGTAATGACCATAGCATGGTGGTAGTTTTGGATGAAGGAAGATATCGTAATGACCATAGCATGGTGGTAGTTTTGGATGAAGGAAGATATCGTAATGACCATAGCATGGTGGTAGTTTTGGATGAAGGAAGATATCGTAATGACCATAGCATGGTGGTAGTTTTGGATGAAGGAAGATATCGTAATGACCATAGCATGGTGGTAGTTTTGGATGAAGGAAGATATCGTAATGACCATAGCATGGTGGTAGTTTTGGATGAAGGAAGATATCGTAATGACCATAGCATGGTGGTAGTTTTGGATGAAGGAAGATATCGTAATGACCATAGCATGGTGGTAGTTTTGGATGAAGGAAGATATCGTAATGACCATAGCATGGTGGTAGTTTTGGATGAAGGAAGATATCGTAATGACCATAGCATGGTGGTAGTTTTGGATGAAGGAAGATATCGTAATGACCATAGCATGGTGGTAGTTTTGGATGAAGGAAGATATCGTAATGACCATAGCATGGTGGTAGTTTTGGATGAAGGAAGATATCGTAATGACCATAGCATGGTGGTAGTTTTGGATGAAGGAAGATATCGTAATGACCATAGCATGGTGGTAGTTTTGGATGAAGGAAGATATCGTAATGACCATAGCATGGTGGTAGTTTTGGATGAAGGAAGATATCGTAATGACCATAGCATGGTGGTAGTTTTGGATGAAGGAAGATATCGTAATGACCATAGCATGGTGGTAGTTTTGGATGAAGGAAGATATCGTAATGACCATAGCATGGTGGTAGTTTTGGATGAAGGAAGATATCGTAATGACCATAGCATGGTGGTAGTTTTGGATGAAGGAAGATATCGTAATGACCATAGCATGGTGGTAGTTTTGGATGAAGGAAGATATCGTAATGACCATAGCATGGTGGTAGTTTTGGATGAAGGAAGATATCGTAATGACCATAGCATGGTGGTAGTTTTGGATGAAGGAAGATATCGTAATGACCATAGCATGGTGGTAGTTTTGGATGAAGGAAGATATCGTAATGACCATAGCATGGTGGTAGTTTTGGATGAAGGAAGATATCGTAATGACCATAGCATGGTGGTAGTTTTGGATGAAGGAAGATATCGTAATGACCATAGCATGGTGGTAGTTTTGGATGAAGGAAGATATCGTAATGACCATAGCATGGTGGTAGTTTTGGATGAAGGAAGATATCGTAATGACCATAGCATGGTGGTAGTTTTGGATGAAGGAAGATATCGTAATGACCATAGCATGGTGGTAGTTTTGGATGAAGGAAGATATCGTAATGACCATAGCATGGTGGTAGTTTTGGATGAAGGAAGATATCGTAATGACCATAGCATGGTGGTAGTTTTGGATGAAGGAAGATATCGTAATGACCATAGCATGGTGGTAGTTTTGGATGAAGGAAGATATCGTAATGACCATAGCATGGTGGTAGTTTTGGATGAAGGAAGATATCGTAATGACCATAGCATGGTGGTAGTTTTGGATGAAGGAAGATATCGTAATGACCATAGCATGGTGGTAGTTTTGGATGAAGGAAGATATCGTAATGACCATAGCATGGTGGTAGTTTTGGATGAAGGAAGATATCGTAATGACCATAGCATGGTGGTAGTTTTGGATGAAGGAAGATATCGTAATGACCATAGCATGGTGGTAGTTTTGGATGAAGGAAGATATCGTAATGACCATAGCATGGTGGTAGTTTTGGATGAAGGAAGATATCGTAATGACCATAGCATGGTGGTAGTTTTGGATGAAGGAAGATATCGTAATGACCATAGCATGGTGGTAGTTTTGGATGAAGGAAGATATCGTAATGACCATAGCATGGTGGTAGTTTTGGATGAAGGAAGATATCGTAATGACCATAGCATGGTGGTAGTTTTGGATGAAGGAAGATATCGTAATGACCATAGCATGGTGGTAGTTTTGGATGAAGGAAGATATCGTAATGACCATAGCATGGTGGTAGTTTTGGATGAAGGAAGATATCGTAATGACCATAGCATGGTGGTAGTTTTGGATGAAGGAAGATATCGTAATGACCATAGCATGGTGGTAGTTTTGGATGAAGGAAGATATCGTAATGACCATAGCATGGTGGTAGTTTTGGATGAAGGAAGATATCGTAATGACCATAGCATGGTGGTAGTTTTGGATGAAGGAAGATATCGTAATGACCATAGCATGGTGGTAGTTTTGGATGAAGGAAGATATCGTAATGACCATAGCATGGTGGTAGTTTTGGATGAAGGAAGATATCGTAATGACCATAGCATGGTGGTAGTTTTGGATGAAGGAAGATATCGTAATGACCATAGCATGGTGGTAGTTTTGGATGAAGGAAGATATCGTAATGACCATAGCATGGTGGTAGTTTTGGATGAAGGAAGATATCGTAATGACCATAGCATGGTGGTAGTTTTGGATGAAGGAAGATATCGTAATGACCATAGCATGGTGGTAGTTTTGGATGAAGGAAGATATCGTAATGACCATAGCATGGTGGTAGTTTTGGATGAAGGAAGATATCGTAATGACCATAGCATGGTGGTAGTTTTGGATGAAGGAAGATATCGTAATGACCATAGCATGGTGGTAGTTTTGGATGAAGGAAGATATCATAATGACCATAGCATAGTGGTAGTTTTGGATGAAGGAAGATATCG
>MU162208.1:0-17851 GCA_015888305.1 Antheraea pernyi
TGGCTCTACCACCTACAAAAAATACGATATCGATACGATAATGCATGCAAGGCAACAGTCCAAGTCGAGATTCTTGGCCAATTAGCATCTTTGCACATTTTGACTGAGTGTCTCGAATGCCGTTCAGGCTTACACCGCTGCAGTGTCTAGTCAATTCGAAAAAACATCCAATTTGAATACTTTTGTCTGATAGAATGCTGGAGAAGCATAATAATGTCGTACGGTTTCTATCGTGTTTACAGTAAAACGCGGTTGTTTTTCATAACCAAAGTATGGTCGGAAATTGAAAAAATATAGGTCTCGTATTCAGCGCAACCTAACTATTCCAATTATAGGTTAGAACAATCCAGATGACCGAATTAGTAGATAAAAAATGGAAATTAGCCAGGTCGTTTAAGGTTGACGGAAGCCAGGTGGAAACAGGTACAGACGCACCGGAATTTTATATGAAATCGTCATCCAAACCGCGGGTTGTTTCTAGTGAATTGATAAACGTTTTGAAACAGCTCGCATTCTCTTTTTTTTTTGTAATCTGTATATTATTTATTATAAACAACTTTAAAGGAATAAAAACTAATAGTTTAATATTATATTCTGTTTGCCGATTTCATGTTGATATTACAATCGGCTCTGTACTCAGGTTTTTTGAAAGATCTGCCTCTCTTGCAAGTCACCCAACATTCATGGATAGGACGTTGTTTGAAATCTGAAAATTTAGTACATATATTATTTCTATATCATTGAATAGTTTATGATTCTATAACACACCTTTTGGTTGTAATTTCCCTTGATGTTTTATATGAATGACGACGGTTACTACGCTAAAGTTGGAAGAATTTCGATCCTTAGGTACTAAAGAAATGACGAGTAACATACTTTTTTTTATATTATAGGCTGCAAACAAACAGGCGGGTCACCTGATGGTAAGTGATTAACACCGTCCATAAACACTTTACACACTTTACTAGATCAAGACAGTCGCAAGTACGTTGTCAGCCTGCATTTGGGGGGGTGGGGGGAGAGGGGATGGGGAAGGGAGAAAGGGAAGTGGGCCTCCGATACTCACTCTGACCCAACGAAACGCAACAATGAAAGCACTGTTACTTGACGTCGGTTTTCTATGAGAGAATGGTACTACTCCGGGCGAGCTGACCCATTCATGCTGAAACCAGTAATAGCTTCACCGTGGCACTACCACCTACAGAACATTATTTATTTATCACATACGTAATTATACAATCGGACACAATTCTTTTTTGTTTTTATGAATGTGTATCATACTTTTTTAATAAGTTACTTTTTTGTTTTTTCATTATAAATGTTGTTTTTTAAAGCTACCCTTGAAGTAGATAGGTTTTTAATACGTTTAAGATTTTTCTGTCCTGATTACAAATCCTATTGCCACGGTTTGATTTTAAAGTTCCATAATATCGGAGGTCAATTCAGTGAAAATATTCGGCAACATAAAGCTTATTTTGTGAATTACTAAATAACAAACAAAATGATTTCGTTACGAATCTGATAAAACACTTCGAAACACGCTAATTTGGAATTGGAGTCGTTTTTAATGTTTGCTAAAAATTATTGTGTCTTAGATTGTTCTTTAGCTGATCATGGTTATTTAACAGATTTCCGAAATTCAGATTTGGACTGTACTGCTAATCGATAATGATCTAAATTTGAAAACCGCTTTATAGTATCTATTAGAAGACTACTTCTAGTTAGATTCTGTTGATTGAATTGATGTTTATTATGTTTAAATGCTTGTACCTTTTTTGCTGTCGCAATTAAACTCATGCATGTCGCATGTGTCGATAAACGTTCTCATTTCCCCGCAGGCATCGATCCCGCACATCGGTACCTTATCGTGTACACACAGATCAGCTATTTTACATTCCTCTTCATTCTATTAACATATCAGTTTGATTACACGATAAGTTCGTTTTGTTATTCTATAAACTCGGTCAAAAAGTACTATTTATTGATTTAACATTTCGCTTATGTGTATATATGTATAACTATACTTTCTTTTGTTTAATATTGACGTATTATTAATATAAAACAGTCTATATATTACATATTGTTTTTATTATATAACTACCCGCAGCTCCATACGCATTTTTAAAAATTGTATTAAAAAATTATAAAATTGGGAGACCACGTACAATTATAGAAAAGCTCTTTAAAACAATAATGTTACTGTAGGTAGCGTGCGTGTCGTACTTACAATTGTTTTAAAGAGCTTTTCTATAATTGTACGTGGTCTCCCAATTTTATAATTTTTTAATACAATTTTTAAAAATGCGTATGGAGCTGCGGGTAGTTAACTATTAATGCAAAACCAATCATGTTTCAAAAGTAATATTAATGTAAAACAAATTTTAATTAACATTCGTATCTAAAATAAGCTCTTCGCTTCGAATAGTCCGGTGAAGCTGTAAAGACCTTACCAGGACAATAGCATAGTCAGTTTGAAAAAAAAAAACAAATCCTCGCTTCGTTATAACTTCATAAGGCTAAATTATGTTTTGCTTGAACTATAGAATAATATATACGGTTGTTGTTAGCAAAGAATATTTAACATATATATGTATATAAAAATACATTACAGCTACATCAACTTGGATGCACAGAGACGGGGTAATCATTCCAGCCATCAACATCGTTCACATAATTATTATCAATGTTTATGAGTTTTTAATTAATTGCTTTGGTAATATTCAAGTAAACCAATCATTGTCTGATCAATATTATCAAAGACTTTGTGAGTTGTACTATTACTTTTCTTGAAATTTGGTAAAATAAAATAAATTATTGACGTTTTAAAAAAAACGTAGACCTGACTGTTATATGAAGTATGGCAAAAAAGTTTATTAGTACTGTAACCGTATGAAAAGATATTACGGTTTTTTGTTGCGGTTTCAGAGATATTCTGATTTTTTATGACAGCTTCATACATTCTTCATTCAAAAGCTTCAGCTCATTCTTCATATAAATATAACTTGGCAATTTTTAAGCCCTCAAATAAATTTATGAGCATAATATTAGTACACCGAAGCTATTTCAAACAAAAAAACAACACTTAGAAATAAAAATCCCCGAGTTTATGAGTGCCGATTTTCAGCCTAGTATGCGTCGCGTCACGTCGTATATACCAATATTTTCTATTCCTTAATGTTCTAGGCATAATATACATTATATTCCTATGACTGTACCACAATTTTGACACTGTTCTCGGATTTTTGTTTTCAACTGTAGAATAAAATATAGATACATAGATAAATAATAGACTATACACTGAAATTATTTTAGTCATGTAGAGAGTAGGTATCACAGAATAATAATACTCCTAGCGGAGTAGATATAGTTCATGTGAACAATAAATTATGTACGTGAAAATAGTTCATTCCACATAACTTGAATTTACTAGGGTTTATTTTACACAAATCTATACTAATATTATAAAACTAAAGAGTTTGTTTGCTTGACCGCGCTAATCTTAGGAACTACTGGTTCGATTTAAAAAAATATTTCAATGTTAGGTCATCTATCGAGGTAATCGTTATACATCATCACGTTAAGATCAGTAGTAACGGAGCCCCAATGAAGAGTGTTTCAAGTTTGGGGTTTTTTTAGCGTCAGTCCAAAGTAACTATTCCATGCGGACGAAATCGCGGGCAGAAGCTGGTCAATAATTTACAAACGCTATTACGTAATTTAATAGAAACCCTGTTTTACTTGTTTTCATTAATATCTCAAACAAGATTTTAATTTTTTTACGATATTTTGATACGAACTACTCGTATTTCTTGTATTTAATGTATAGCCTTCATTCCGGTAAAAAGTGATCGCAAAAAAAGATAGAAAAATGTATGGGCCATCACTCGTGACTATTCTCTTATAGCCTTCAATTCAATCTAGTTTTTGGGGATATTGGTAAATTTTCTTTGTGCTATATATAGCAGATAGATAAGCGAAAAAATATAAGCTATATTTCATCTCTATATGTTACTTAAAAAAACAAATAACAAAAAAAAATGATCGTTAGGTTCCGAACCGACGCCTTTGTTGGTCCGTATAATGTACAGTACGTTATAATTGGGGCTACGGCTACATGAAGTTTCTATGCGTAATTTTCAACCACATATCTTCATATATGTGAATATATGTAAACGAAACTGTCACTTATATGTTGTTACATTTATTTTATTGTATAAACAAATGTTTGCTAAACAAAGGTGGCAAGATTTTTTCCTAAAACACAAACCTAGATAACAGTTACGTTGTACTGTAGAAGAGGAATATCAATTAGAGTTCTGTCAGTACGTTTGTTGTTTCGATGTTTGTTTTTATGTTTGAGTGAGCCCCTGGATAGTTTGGATTCACAATTGGAAGTGCTAGATGTCGCTGCAATCGGGTTTTAGGTTTTATAAGATTATTTGCGTTTAAAAATACAATTGAAAACGGTAATAATCGATTTGGTGCTGTTGAAGTTGCACGGGTCAGCTAGTATAAAATAAAATAAATAAAATAAAATACTAAAAAAAAATGATTATTTTCGTATCACAGACATACACTTTAATTTTATTTATAATAAACAAGCATTTAAATCATATAAACGTTTATTCTACATCATATATTTTATCGTATACGAGTTGAGCTTTCGTTTCGGCATTTTCTAAATAGGTACATTTCTGGGCTATATTAGCTTAAACGCTAAGGTAATCAAATACGTGAAATGTAGGGGCTTATATAATTTATAAAGAGCTAAGTACTACTAGCTTTCCTAAACAAACACGCCTGACCTGAACAAACAAAAATATATTATAATCTAAGTTTGAAATAACCGGCGTAAATATTATGGTTATAGACATAAATTCTAAGAAACAAGGCTCATATAAATTGGCCAGATTCACTAAAAGAATTTCTTTATGCAAAGATTTCACGTCACATAATAAATTTCAGTAACAGAGTTTTCCCAATTTTCCAGGTTCCTAGTAAGTTTACCGACGTACTTATTTATTATTCTCGTGAAAACATGGAAAACATTTTCATATTTTACCTTAATTGTTTCACTGTGCGCATTAATGTGCGCTATTAGGTATGTAATACTGGCTGAAAAAAAAATGAAGAAAGTTCAAGTTTTGTAGAATATGATTACAAACGAATTTTATCTTTCTCCGTCTTTAATGAACACTAGCTTCTGCCCATGACTTCGCGTGGAATAGTTGGTTTGGGCTATCACTAACACAGCGGAAGCTCTCGAGAAGAAAAATTATCCCGATTTGGAAACGTTCTTCATTGGTGCTCCGCTCCTATTGGTTTTAGCGTGATGATATATACTCTATAGCCTTCCTCGATAAATGAGCTATATAACACTATATATTTTTCAAATAGAACCAGTAGTTCCCCCACCAACCTCACACACTTTACCTCTTTATAATATTAGTATATACTTTTGCCCGTGGCTTTGTTCACGTTAATATAGATCTGATCTATCCCTCAGGAAGAACATTTTATCTGGGCAAAAGTATACTATATCGTTTTTTGTACCTCCTATAACGTATATCCAAAGTTTAATTATGATCAATTTAGTGGTTGATGCATAATAAACTAAAATGCGTTAAAAACTCACACTAATATGTAAAAAAATCGGAACAGATACGATTTTTAAGCATTTACCCTATAACATGGAATTATTAAACGTCTATGAACCATTATTACGTCGATATGTCGGAGACTAGATTCGCATTTATATTAATTTAAATGTTATCCAATATAACTTATAGTCTTTTGCCAGTTTTTAAATACAGTTACATGTTCGTGCAGCACTTATGTAACTACATACGTCACCAAATAACACATATATGGTTAGCTTAGCTCTCATGAATAGTTTAGCTTGATACGGGATTCTGCATGCAATGGCCAAGCCGAGGTTCAGTTACTTCGGCACGCTCTCGCTGGTTCCCATTTCAGCTGAGTATCTTAAGCGCTCGCCCACAATGCCTGGTAAAGCTCGTCAGGCCAACAGTGGATAGTTAGTTGGGAAAAAATAAACTACTCATTTAAGAGAGTCACTGCTGCAGTTGTTACGCCTACGTTGTTTAATTGAAACTGATTAAAAAACAAGTTAGAAGAAATTTACAATTTCAGGCTTACGTTCTTTATGCCCGCGGCTCCGCTTTTCGTAACTTCAACATTATATTCAAAGAGTTTCTTAACACGTTCCGTGCCACGTGTACCACTGGCTGTACACGTTAACTGTGTGGTACGGAACGTGTTGATAAAGTTATTTGAACATAACATGGTTTATTTTATATCTAATTATATATAACGTAAATAATGAGAAATTGGATACCGTAAAGGAATTATATATTTAATTATTATGACAAAATGATTTAATCCTATTATTATGATTAATGTTTTGTATGTTTGGTTTAACATATTTAGTTTGTTTTGTGACAAAAAAGTGTTTTATAGTTTATTGTAAACAATCGTCTGCTATTACATAGTATAAAACAAAGTCCCCTACCGCGTCTGTCTGTCTGTCTGTTCGCAATAAACTCAAAAACTACTGAACGGATTTTCTTGCGGTTTCCACCAGTAGATAAAGTGATTCATGTGGAAGGTTTTGGTATATAATTTGTCGAGGTTTTTTTATAGTCAGGGCGGGACAACGTCTGCCGTGCCCGCTACTATTATATAAACTAATATTTTACAGATTAGTTAAAAAATTGGCAATAGAATATGTTGGAAGTCATTCTGTGTCTCTTCATTTTAATTTTATTTGTTATAATTAATTTCTTAGTTGATATAACGAACTTATAGACAAAGACACGTTTGAACTAGACTTTGTATTATGATACATAATTATTAATCTATAGACTCACCCAATATTATATACATAGTTTATCATCATAAACCAATATGTTTGTGTGTTACTTGTGTTCACATTTGTACTGTTTTTGAAATCATATAAATATGTTTCGCGAAACTTATAACACAATAAAATTTATCGCAAAACGTTTATTGTAACGAAAATTGATTGAGAAGTTAAAATACGAATATATTCGACATAATATTTTTGTGGTTTAAAAAATGATTCGCGGACAAGTAGGTTGTTTATTTATTTTTAGAATTTAATCTAAGTGATAGATAATGAGTAATTAATATCATTCGAATAGAATAAATCTTGTGATGTTAAATAATGCAATTGCTCACCAATCTCAATCCAGTTATTGGCGTGCCTCTCTAACCTTTAGCTACAAAGCCTGTATTCGATTATCGTGTTATTTCCTATAATTCCAAACGATTTCGTAATTAGAGCTGGAATTTGCTTGGTGTTTCAATAATATCGACTTATTCTAATGGTTTGCTAGTTTCTCAACGTCTTCTAGTAATAATTTTTAGACTTATAGAACTTAAAGAGTTAAAAATTTTAATTATAAAGAATCTAGTATATTGCAACATTATTTTTGATGTTTTCATGGATCGATTTGTTTAAGTATTTGGTTAAATTTAGAAATATTTTTAACTAATGGTTTAGGTAGTTCGGTTGGAGAGTTGGTGGAGAAGTATATTAGTTACATTTCAAAATGATCTAAATCCAATTTAAATCGTTCATATAACATGTTTTTTTTAAGAAATCCAGTTTTTATACACCGAGAACGTAGTTCAAATTTTGCCATCCATAAGGTTATTAGTTTTTTTTTACTTCTACGTCTAGAAAATTTGAAGGTCTTGAAAATTAACGCATAATTTTGAGAACGGCTAAAATTGGATTTAGCTCATTTTAAAATGTAAGGACACATATATACTAGAATATTGTGACAAAGAAAAATATATCTACACAAGATATGAAGATATGGTGCACGGCAGTCCCCCGCCAAGTCGAGCAAAAAAGCGGCACGGCCCTACCACCCTTTTCTCTTATTGTTGCTCTAAGCTTTTCTCGGAGCAGCTCAGGCCATTTTTGACCGCCTATAACTCCATTGAGGATAAAACTAGAAGTCTGATTTTATTTAAATTATAAAAGATTTTTAATATTGTTATCACTGTAAGATGTTGCTAGGTTAGCTAAGTACCTACAAACTTAAGACAGGACTTAAGTAGGGTCTTAATAAAGTAACCGATTTGGTATTACATGGATCTCATACCTTTTTACGGTGTAGAAGAACCGAGTTGGAAGACTTGTTTTTTAACAAGTTTTGTTTTTGATGGCATCCTATTTTATAGGTTATGTGGGCTTTTTATAGATTTATCTTGACATTAGATTATTATATATTTTTATCGAGTCCACTTATCTATATGAAGTCGTATAAATATCGGAGCGACTACGCCATTATGACGTCAGTTATTCCAATTGACGTCACAACACTGTACTGAATCAAAATAATGAGCCTTTTAAATGTTACTTGGAAACTTGTTTAGTCTATTCAAGAGTTCAGGGCGAAGTTTTGAGAAATAGAACAATATAATAAAGTTTTTAATGTGATCCATATTTAGATTTGAGTTTGTTATGTATATAAGGATATTAAAATGAAAAAATAGGTAGTAGTGAAGTATTATTTTTTTTTTCTTATGTCATAGGAGGCAAACGAACAGGCGGCTCACCTGATGTTAAGTGATCACCGCCGTCCATGGACACTAGCAACACCAAGGGAGTCGGAAGTGCGTTGCCAGCCTGTGTTTGGGGGGAGGGGAAGGGGAGAGAGGGGAGGGGGGCCTCCGGCGCTCTCACTGACCGAACGATACGCAACGATGCAAACACAGTTACGTCACGTCGGTTTTCTATGAGAGGGTGGTACTACCCAGAGCGAGCCTACCCATTCATGCTGAAACCAGTAATAGCTTCAGCGTAGCTCTACCACTTAGAAGAAGTAATTGTAGAATTTTATGCAATTGTTGTCAATGCAAGAAAAGGATTGGAAAAAAAGTGGGCTTGAGTATCTTACCTATTGACATACTAAAAGTATGGAGGTACTTAGTAATTCCATGTTATAGAATATTTAAAAAAATCGTATCTGTTAAGTTATTTGCGTATTAATAGGTTTTAGCGTTTGACTACAATTTTAAACTACGATGTGTTCTAAAATGGTAAACACGTAAAACTTAGAGTCTTTCCAGTGCAGATGCCAGAACATAACAACAAATGTGACAGATCTTCAACTTGGGGGTGGTACCTAGCCAGGTGCACTTCGAAGAAGCTGTACCACTTTTTCAAGTAAAAAGTAAATTAAAAAAAGCCCATCGGTAAGAACAAATAAATATTATTGAGTATTTTCATTTTAATTTGAATGGGAAGGTGGAAGAAATTATTGTCACATAATTAGTATGTAGTGTTTGATTTATGTCAGATGATTCAAAAACGAGAAATCAAACTATGCAGCGATTAGGTCCACTGTTTGCACCATTGATTGCACCGAGCGCTAATATGTATTTGTAAATAAATAAATCAATCAATTGTGAATTGAAAATACGTAAAATTCGCCAGCTTACAGATATTGCTACTGCTAGGTTAGTCTACTTCGTTTACTTTCATAGTGTTATAAAAATGTATATCGATTAGTATTTTCATATTGGGTAAATAAGTACTAATCATTTTTATAAAGCTTTGTATTGAAAGTACCTCTTATGATTGGTGAGATACTGTCGATCTTCACCGATCAATCATAAGCAAGTAAATCAGTGGGGCTGAAACTATAAGAGCGCGCATTTGGAGCTATGTCGGGCATTCATTATTCAGGATTGAGTACAAATACATGTGTTATATATCGTGTTTAGGCTGTTTACATTAAACAGTGCTGTGATAAATCTGATACTTAATGCTACATAAAGTGTTTTGCATGTAAAAGTCCCTGCTACTGGTCGATAAACTAACACAGTTTACAATAGCCTAATGTCTTATGGTATTCCGCTATGGGGGACGGCTGCTGAGGTAGACACGATATTTTTATTACGAAAACGGACAGTTCGAGTAATATATAATATGGGACCTCGTGAATCCTTATGAGGTTCCACGAATTCGGTATCCTAAATCCCATCTAAACCCTCCCAATACATTCTTGATAATTTAATGTAATGTCCCTAAAAACTTTGAAATCCTGCATTTTGTTAATGACCGGCACGGTCTAAATACTAGAAATTGTAAAAAAAACTGGTCGTCCCGTGTTTCAGACAGCAAAACCAGTAATAGTTTCTTAGGTAATAGTGTTAGGTTTTACAATAAAGTCCCAATACATATTACCGATTTGCCGGACTGTAAATTTAGCACCATATCAAGCGGGTTTTAGTGTCGAAAGTTTAGAGTGGATCAATATGTGAACGATGGTGATGTCTGGAATTGACTCCTCTCTGTGCATCCACTAAAACGGTACTGGAATATATAATGTATTCCAAATATATATGTTAAAAAGATGTACCCGATCGAGTTTCTTTCTGGTTCGTCTCGATGACTGGGTTGTTTCCCGAACCGGTGGTAGTTTTGACGTTCGTAAGTGTCTTATTAGGGCCTAAACTGAATAAAGTATCTTTGATTTGATTTGAAAAAACGACACAAATTTATAAGGAGTATTTGACAGGAAACAAATAAAATTATGATTGATTATACGTAACAATTTACTACATTTGTTATAGCAACAGTGTAATAATCTTCCTAATTCAATCACACCTCGCTTAATAGCTATAAATCACATTGGAAATTTGTACTTCGCTTAAATAATCTTGATCGTTGTTACTTTTTAGTTTAACTATATTTTAAAATCAAATGTTATACGATGAATGTACTATAGAAGATTCCATATCAGCAATTAATATTATTTGAAATCGCATCATTTCCATACGTTTTATACGTAAATATTTTGTTTACATTCACTTCAATAAACTTTTGTCGCGTATTATAGCTAGAATTATTATCAGAAAGTTCCTAAGTAAATTAGAATTTTTAGTTTTCTTTTAAAAGCCCTGCTATTAAAATAAATATATTGGGATTTAAATAGATTTACTTACTCCATATCGAGTTCGTTTGGGTACTAATGCAACATTATTTAAAATATCTTAGTAGTTTCTTTAATATACAAGACAAATAAATACTACAACAGAAATAATGATTAATGGACAAAAGTTTATTTATACATGATTGCTTATATTCAAGTTTAAGTTGACTATATAGAATTTAAGTTTTGAAAACAAAATAGAGTATGGACGATCAAAATTGTTTGATCGTTCACACAATTAAGAACACTATAAGAGGCGTAAGTCTGAGGCTTCGTCCTACTTCTAGATTGTTCTGAATAGCAGTAAGTTGACAAAATGGAATTCAATGGTATAGGTGAAGTATTCCTTTTCATTATATATTTAGGTCATTTCCAACTTTACCTGAAAATGTTTATTTATTTTGTTGTTGGTAATAACATATTGTTTTCAGTAATAATATTATTGGTAGTTGTGCAATACAATAACGCAGACATGGAATCTTTAGATGACGTACTTGTTTATCCATTAGAAGAACCTTCGGTAAGAATAATTAGTTATTGTTTATTATATATATACATATATATCTTAAATTAATGGAAAGGTGAAAAGAACTAAAGTCTCATAATTAGTAAGTAGTGTTTGATTTTTGCCAGAGAATTCGAAAACGAGAAACTGTTGGAAGTAAAGATACTTCTATTGACTTTATAGAAGAAAAATTAATTCAACACTCTCAAGCTTTGGAACATCTTGTAAAAATGGTTCAAATGAACGAAGAACTGATGAAACAATTGATCGAAAATCTTAGTAAAAATATTAAAAAACCAAAAATGCCTGAAAAAATCAAGGTACATCATCAGAATAGACGCAGTAATGTTATTGTTGAAGAAACAGAGCATCCTATTGTAAGAATAGGTAGAAATATACCGAAATATGGAACGTTGTTTAAAAATATTATACTAAAAGAAATGGAAAGTGAAACCGATCCAACACCTCTTGTTGAACTAGATCCAGAGTCCTTTAACTCACAGGTAAGTGACGTGTAAATCTTTTGATTCGGTATCAACGAAATTAATTATAAAAACAATGTGTTAACTGAATTCAACTATTTTATTACTATAACCGACTCAAAAGATGAACACACGCTTACCTTATAGATTTAGTTCATGATACTGATTATAAATAATTTCAAAATTCAATAAACGAATATTGTAGATGATATTGCATTATTTATTTTGTAATTAAATTAATAGATTTCTTCTAACCCTTTACACATAACGCTAATATAAGCAAAATTAAAACTAAAACCAAACATTGAGACAATAGATAAACCTATGTTTTCAGTTCCTAAGTCGCCGTTCATTTGAAGATCCACCAAAACCAGTCGCAGTACTGGAAGACGATAATAAAGTTAGCCCTTGGTGTACCATTGCGATGCTTTGCCGTAGGATCTTCAAACCCGTCTGCGGTTTCGATGACAACTTTGGTTTTGGGAAATTTGACGATGTCTGTCACATGCTTACTGTTAATTGTTATTGGAAATACAGTAAGTACATTCTTGCTAACTGTGGTCTAAATTACTTATATTATTTTAATTGTTGTTATAATTGTTTTCAGATTTCGCTTTGGTACCTTCATGTAAGCCCACAGCATAATGTATATCAATCACTGCTTTATTTTGTACAATAACGTTTTATAGTGCTTTGAGATAGTTATAAACTTGTAATAAGGGCGATGTGATATACAATAAAACAATAGGTTTATATAATTTTATTTTAATATGTAGTAATAACTGTAATATATATTAAAACGCCCGAAATGTTTTGTCATCCAATTCCCGTTCCAAGTTCTTTAGGATTCGGACAAACACCATCTTCTTCTTTGACATGTCTGTAAACTAAGATATTTCAAAACACTTAAATGTAGGGTATTAAAATAAGTATAAAAGATATATTAAAATCGTGAGATAAAGTGCTTTGTTTCAGTTAGCTGTTTAGGTTTTATGCTAATGACTAGCTGAAACTTGTAATTTCGTTTGCGGTGTTTATTATCTTAACAAGAAATTTTGTACACAGAGAACAAAATATACTTTGATTACAAGTTTTCGCTTTAAAACAATGTTATTCGTTTGCTTCCTCTCTCCACTTAATATCCACCACATCGCTTGCCCCACGTCAAATAACGCAGAATGCGTAGTGCTTATCAAAATCCAAGACTCTTAAGACTTTCAAAACTTTATTTTAAATAAAGACATCGTGATAATTTTGATTATTGTAATTGATCGAAACTTATCCACTAAGTACTTTTTGCGTGATGTCCTCACAACGGTATACGTTTCCCTCTGTATTATTTTATTTATACAAATTCATACATATATTCAACCTTTTTCTAATATCCTTGCTAATCTATTACTATAATAAAACTGTAACAAGGCCCAAGTTGTACATTACATATTTTTTGAAAATTATAATCGGGGTAGACTTTATTGTCAATATAGAAGCCAATAATAACCCTTTTAAAATTTTAGTCTGTCTGCCTGTCTATCCGTCTGTCTGTCCCTGTGAACACGCATCACTCTGAAAGTACTGAACTAATTTTGACGAAACTTGGCACAGTAATAACTAATATTACAAGATTATATCTAGGATACCTTTTGTCTCATAAAATGCAAGGGATTTTCCAGGATAACGGACGAAAGTCAAAATTTGTAGTTAATGAAATTCTTGACGGATTTTCTTTGTACTATATATAGCAGACAGATTAGCTAAAAATTTAAGCTATATTTCCCTATGCTACTTTAAAAAAAATACCAAAAATAATGATCGTTGTGTTCTGAACCGTCGACCCCGTCGGACAATATAATGTCCAGTACGTTGTAACTGAGCTACGGCTACATGACATTTCTATGCATAATTATCAACCACATATGAAAAATTTGTGTAAACGAAACTGTCACTTATATGTTGTTACATTTATTTTATTGTATAAAAAAATGTTTGCTAAACAAAGGCGACAAGATTTTTTCCTAAAACATAAACCTAGATAATAGTTACAATGCATTGTAGAAGATGAATCTCAATTACAGTTCTATTAGTACGTGTGTTGTTTCGATATTTAATAAAATTAGTTTTCTAAATATTGTTGAGTCTTGAAGTAGTTGGGTTCAGGTTTGTGAATCTACAATTAAAATAATCAGTTGAGGTGTTTGCAGTTACCATATTAATATTATAAAGAGAGGTAAAGTTTTGTTTTCGGGAAATCCCTGGTACTACTGATCCGATTTTAAAAACTCTTTCACTGTTAGAAAGGTATATTATCCCAAGTTCAGTATCTCAGTGAAAAGGGTGGTTTATATGTCAAAAGTAAAATAAATTTGATAAAATTAAAGTTGAATATAGCTTTCACGTATACTTATTCTATACAAATTCTTATAAAACAAAAAACTAAATTAAATCGGAAATGTAATGTAGATAAAGTTAATTTTTACAGTATGTTAAGTGATGAAGTTACAAGGGGTACTGGGAAGACATTTATCGGCAATATATGTAAGTTAGTCTTGATGTTCATTGGACACTTTAGGTAATGCTGCGAACAGGTTCTAGGCTTATTTTAAAAGATTTCTTACATACCAACTGGGTATATGTTTAATTGAGTCCCTGGATAGTTTGGATTCACAATTGGAAGTGTTAGATGTCGCTGAAATCGGGTTTTAGGTTTTTTAAGATTATTTACGTTTAAAAATACAATTGAAACCGGTAATAATCGATTTGGCGCAGACGAAATTGCACGGGTCTGCTAGTATTAAATACAAATGCGAATTTGTTGGTTTCGTACACTTTAATTAATAAATCGATCTTCATGAATTTTTTTACAAACATTGTGAGGTGTGCAGAAAGAGAAAGAACTTGGGTCACATATACTTTAGAATAATCTATTTCATCCAGAAAAATAGTATTGTTCTAGTAAAATCTACACTAAAACGAACGAACCGGCGGGTAATACATAGTAATAAATAAATGTAAAATATAGCAAAATCAATAACTTTGGGAAACTTCGCCTCTAGGCTTAAAATATATCGTCACTTAGAAAAGGTTACGGACCAACGTTATAAAAAAAAATACATATAATACAAATACAGAACATAGAAAAAATACGTGTGTAGTTCACACTGAATGGAAGGAAAACCTGCAAAAAGAAAGCGAGAAGAGCATATGTTTCACTGCTCTTTAATCCGAAGGCAAGCGAAACACTACTTCCACTCTACCCGACACAGTGTTTACCTCCACTCTTTTTCATCACAGAAAAGGTTGCAGATCAGAATTTTAACGCACTCCCATAGTTTCACCTCAAAATACATCAAATAGAATAGTTACCCATGCTGTATTCACACGAAAATTCATATAAATCACATAAATCCAAAAATGTTCGCGCTTCGTTTACTGATTTACCGCAAACTATAACAGTGTCGTGGAAACAAGAGTAGGCATGCTCGCATAATTTCTTTAATTCTGTCTGAAACAAAAACAAATTGCTTAAGGTTTGTATAATATGTTATAAGTAAATAACAAAAACAAACGCTATTTTTTTCAGCAGAAGCATTACAGAAACCTCCTTATTGTGAAATAACACGGTGACATATTTTAGGTAGCTTTTTTATACTCTGGTCTTTAAATGAATACACTATGGTGGATCGCATTTATTGTTAATAGAATTATTAACAGCTTTGCCGAATTATATCACGTACTCATGTTATTTTAAAATATTTCATAGTTATAATTTTTCATATAGTTTATACATTGTACTGGATCATACATAACTACTCAAAGTCTTAGATACTTATTCATCTATTGCCAATATTGATTTATGAAGAATAAACTATATTATCGTTGTCTGTGATAGACTAATATGCCAGAGATTGCAGATTCTGCTTGTATTTTTGTTAGAAGCGGTATAGTCACTATCATCATTACATAGTATAAAACAAAGTCCCCTACCGCGTCTGTCTGTCTGTCTGTTCGCGATAAACTCAAAAACTACTGAACGGATTTCTAAACGGTTTTCACCAGTGGATAAAGTGATTCATGAGGAACGTTTTGGTATATAATTTGTCACAGATTTTTTTATAATCAGGGAGGGACAACGTCTGCCGGGCCCGCTAGTCTATATACGAGTATATGACTAAGCATTAAACTCCGGAGGTAATCACACCAGACTATTTTAGCCACAGTAATACAGAATAAGTCTATGTAGCCGTCCGTTGGAATTATGATGTTATAAAACTATGAAACTTAGATTACAACATATATTATACCATAGATTCCATAACAGTAGCTTAAACTCGTACTCCAAACGTTTAGAACTTTATAAAATGAAACCATTACAGAATCGTAGAAAGGTGGCTGATGTAATGTTTATATACAAATTGATACATGGTTTCCTAGACTCTTCAGATTTTCTTCAAAAAATGCCCTTTAGTGTGCCACGTATAGGTGATGGTTATAATTTTTCATATAGTTTATACATTGTACTGGATCATGCATAACTACTCAAAGTCTTGGATACTTATTCATCTATTGCCAATATTGATTTATGAAGAATAAACTATATTATCGTTGTCTGTGATTGACTAATATGTCAGAGATTCTGCTTGTGTTTTAGAAGCGGTATAGTCACTATCTATATATATGACTAAGCATTAAACTCCGGAGGTAATCACACCAGACTATTTTAGTCACAGTAATACAGAATAAGCCTATGTAGCCGTCCGTTGGAATTATGATATGATAAAACTGTGAAGCTTCTGTAAATTTTATTTTATCATTCAATACAAACCAGGAATGTACAAAAGAAGATTGTAAGGTGCAATAGTAAATTTAGATATAAAAATAATATCATCTTATAATGTATAATTTTGAGAATCTTGAACAATAAAAAGAGATGATTAGAGAGAAAAATGGATTTAATAAAAATTTAAGATACATAACACTATTTTTCCTTTTACTTACCACATGAGCTTTATCCCCTACAATATGACAATCGACTATTGAAAAGACAAGCATCATATTCCATAATTTACTAATATAATATCTCGACATTACTTATATAGTATGTACGTATCTCTAACAAACAGTACGAACAAGTAGTGCGAATTGTACCTCGAGTTATGTTATTGTCAGAACTAGACAATTACTGGATGTTTGTCAAACACGCGTCGTTGATTAAATTGTGTGGGTGAATATAACTTGGGGTAATAGTAAAGGGGCTAATTGCTTAAAGCTTGAACAAATTGTTTACAAACGAGAGGTATTTCGCCTAAATGTGGCTATTGTCTTCGATGAAGTATGAGAAGCTACTGATAGATTCTGGGAATGTAGTGTCGGTTTATTGAATGGAAAATAATTTTATAATCATTGCTGTTAAATTTAGAGATATTAGGGACTTTATTAGTGTAATAAACAATTGTATTAAAAACGATATCTAATTGTTTTTAAAAGTGGGGTTATGTAGTTGTAATTTTTATAATATAATTAATAAATAAAATAGCTAACTAAGAAGACGCCCTGCCCTGAAAGTAATAATAAATCCTGGAATCAAATTACAGAGCAACCCGCTGGGTCCAATTGTGAATCTAAGCCTTTCTTGAATCCAACCTGACACACAAAAAATATCAACAAAATCGGTCCAACCGTTTAGGAGGACTTCAGTCACAAACACACACACACAAAATTATTATGTATACAGGCTGAATGTTTAGACAGTAGCAATATTAATGGAGGATAAACTGCGTTCGACTATCGTTTTAAATCAATGAAAAAAATTGGTGTTTAATATTTGACCGAATTATCTAGCAAAATACAAAAAATATACACAATCCTCTACG
>MU162209.1:9298-27993 GCA_015888305.1 Antheraea pernyi
GTGATGTCGTAAATAATTACATAACCGATTCGATGCAGACGAAGTTGCACGGGTCAGCTAGTATTATATATATTTGTTAAAAAGATAAACCAGATCGAGTTTCTTGCCGGTTCTTCTCGATGACTGGGTTGTTTTCCGAACCGGTGGTAGTTTTGACGTTCATGAATGCGTCCTTAGGGCCTAAATTGAATAAAGTGTTTTTGATTTTGAGTAGAGTAACAGTACATTAGTATCAACAATAATATAATAAATATCTTTGAATGTATTATTAATAGGTGTTCTAAATTGTAATTATTTTATTCAAGATCCCTTAAACTTATGAGTAAAATGGTGTGGATAAAGAGGATTATTAAAAAAAAATACAAATAGAATAATTCTGCTAAACTATACTAATCGACGGCAACTTAATTATCTTCCTTTCTTGTCATAATAAAGGGCTATTCGTTATTTCTTCCTTTTCATAATTATGTATCTTATACTTTTGTTTTGACATACCTTACGGGTGTTAGCGTTTGTGGTTTTCACATATTACCAAACCGCGATATGGTCTAAGAGGGTAACAGGCTCAGCTTACAGGAGTGTTTGCTCTCAAATACTGCTGTCAGAACACATCTATCGATGCTTGGCGATAGATTTCCAACTAGAGCATAGCTAATGGCCAATATGGACCTACAAAATTCTAATCTACGAAAATACCTTTTTGAAAATTTTATTTGTGTTGAATAAATGAATTTTTAAATTTAACGTTTGGCCATTATCTATAGAATTTATTAAATCTCTGTTGTAGAAGTTTTTCAATTTGTTTTTCTAATTTTTCGTTCAACAACCGTTTGGCTGAGTAGCCCAAATTACTTATAACGTTTGAAGTTGGCGGCTTAACAGACAAAAAATAAATGAACAATCAACAGGAAAATTTTCATTGTGAAACTTATCTATCACTTTCGCGAAGTGTTTTCATTGTTCAATAAACTATACCGTTACATCGCCTGTCATAGACGAGTGCGCACGCGCAACCGCTGCACGTTCCGCCCTTTGTTCACTTTTTGAATTATTTTTTTTTTCCCACTAAACGGCTTTAACTTGTGTCAACGGCCATTGTTATTTGATTTGATTGGCCTTCTATTGGGTTGAACCTTTTGTGTGGAGTTGAATTTAGTTTTTGTAATCGAACACGCAAGGGACGACGTCTGCTTTATATTTACCAATACTCTGTTATACCTACACCGTTTTCTTTTATAGATAGTAGATACAGATCTCATTTGTTTGTTGTTCGGGATCCGCGTTCTCGATGACTTTCAATATAACGTTTAATGAGATTCCTTTTGTAGTTTTTTGTCGTATGATCTGTATAAATATGTTAGGATAAATGTGTTTTATAACTGTGGGTATTATATATTATGTACTATTTGTATTCGCTACTAGCTTCTGCACGCGACTTCGTAGCGGAAGCTCTCAAAAGAAAAAAAAAACCATTTTGAAACATTCTTCATCGGTACTAAGCTCCTATTGGTCTTAGCGTGTTGATATACCTATAGCCTTCGTCGATAAATGAGCTATCTAACACTGAAATAATTTTTCAAATCGGACCAGTAGTTCCTGAGGTTAGCGAGTTCAACCAAACAAACCCTCCAAATTTTTAATATTTGTATAGATATATATATAACACTTTCAAGTTGATTATTAACTAAATGTAGTGTCGTTTGTGTCCAGGTATTACAACGGGACGTGGAATGTCACGGTCGTATAGTGAACTCAGTGGTGCGTCTGTGCCACGGGGGTGATTCAGCGCGCGCTCTTGAGCGACGCTGGCAACTTCTGTACCTTCGCGCCATCGAGTGGCAGTGTCACCTGGAAGCGTGTCTCACCAAAGTTAACAATCAGGTACATATGCTTATGGCTCTGTGTTTAATAATAAGTTGAGTTATGTGATGTTGAATCAGAGTTTGCATGCTACACAGAATCGTTAAAACAGGTTTCCGTCCAGAAGTTTCTAGAAACTCGAAGATAAATCATTAATATTTTTAAGTTTCTGTATTACCAAGTTTTTTTTTTGAATATAAATTGAATCAGAGTTTGCATGCTTCACAGAATCGTTAAAACAGGTTTCCGTCCAGAAGTTTCTAGAAACTCGAAGATAAATCATTAATATTTTTAAGTTTCTGTATTACCAAGTTTTTTTTTTGCCATTGGTATATTTTAGATTAGTAGACGTACTTAGAGTTAAAGGCTTCTACTTGTAAATGGTAAAGAAAAACATGAACTGTTTCAAATGTTTTCTTTATAATACTAATGTTCGTCAATATCTAATAAAGAAAATTGGTTGACAAATAAAGGAGAAAATATAAGAAGGTATAGAGTAGCTTATTCCAACAGCTTGTAATTTTAATTAAACACTGCTTAAGTTTTTTTTTTCTTTTTCTCAAACTTTTCGGTCTTAACAGCTTCACCGGACTACTAAGGCGAGCGCTTAAAGTACTCAGCCGATTTTATTTGACAACTAGCTCAAAGGTGCACGGCACACCTCGGCTGTTGCCTGATACATGCAATTCGCGACCTATCTGAGCTAACGTAAGTTAGGCTAACTGTTCATACATATATGAGTTGTTGAAACATATACGTGTACCAAGCATTTATACCTCAACAACTCTTATATATATTTCGTATCGGATAATTTTGTAAACTCTTTCAGTTTGATAAGGGAAATAAAATATACGTGTTTAGGAAGTTCTATTATCTGGTCTATCTGATTTTAAATTCATTTCACTATCAAAAAAGCTTAAGGGATACGTTTTTGGCAGGGATGCCTTCGAAGCGTAATATAGTTTTATATTATGGTACCTGATTTATATATAAAACTTAGTATGAAGTATAATAACTGAAATTTTATGTCATGTGTGATTTTCAAACTGAATTATTTACAATATACGTGTTTAGAAAGTTCTATTATCTGGTCTACCTCATTTTAAATTCATTTTACTACCAAAGAAGGAGTAATAGACACGTTTTTGGCAGTGATGCCTTCGAAATGTAATATAGTTTTATATTATAGTACCTGGTTTATATATAAAACTTAATACAAAGTATAATAACTGAAAATTTATGCCATGTGTGATTTTCAAACTGAATTATTTACATAAATCTTGACTCGGCGGTTACTGATCACAAGTTGCAAACAATATCGTAATCAACCACCCGCCGAGGCTTGTTTGCAAACATAACCGCAGACCCCAAGTGCCATAGAAAATTATCCCATTACTCCCCTCATAGTTACACTCACGCTAGATTTATTCGATATTCTTGCTGCCAATTGATTGACGCCCATATCATTTTAGGGTTCAGTGCACAAAAAAAATGTTAAAATAAATATTAAATTCATGAATCATATGAATATATAGGTTATGCAATATCCACGTTATGTTTTATAAATCCTTGCTATAAGTATATCTGCGATGAGTTGATAGTGTGTTTGGACACTGCGTTGATTAACGTAGACACAAAGGTTCGTATCCTTGTGACCGAGTCAGAGCGCTTGGTGAAGGAAAACATCATAATGCATCTATATTATGGTGGTAGGGCTTTATCTAAGTCGGCCTACTACCACCAGGTACCACCAGGTAGGTGGTAGAGCCACGCTGAAGCTATTACTGGTTTCAGCATGAATGGGTCGGCTCGCCCGGGATAGTACCACCCACTCACAGAAAACTGATGTGAAGTAACAATACTTGCATTGATGCGTTTCGTTCGGTCAGTGAGAGTGCCGGAGACTCATCTCCCCTCCCCTTCCACATTCCCCTTCCACATTCCCCTTCCCTTCCTCTCCCCCCCCCCTCAACACAGGCTGGCAACGCACTTTCGATTCCCATGGTGTTGCAAGTGTATATGGACGGTGGTGATCACTTAACATCAGGTGACCCACCGGTTCTTTTGCCTCCTATGATATAAAAAAGTAAAAAAAACACCTTCAATTGAAAATCTGTCGCCAAGCATTTACTCATGTGTTCCTGCAGCTACCCTTGAAAGCCAGTTTCCACTAGATTTGGTTCGTTTACCATCTTGGACCACATTGTTATTTAACATCAGTTGAGATTGCGGTCAATTGATCAACCCTATAATAATAACGGTTTTCTCGCTAATAATAACAACAATCGTCTAGATTAGTCGCAAAACAGGCTGCAAGGACTGTTATGAGACATGGTTAAGAGATCAAGGACATATCATTATGTTTTTATGTTAATTAAGTAATTATACAGCGGTATAATTGAAGACGGTACAACGATCACAGGCTTAAAATAGAACTGGCAAAATTATAATAAACAAAATAGTACGTTGTACGTTGAAATACAAAACAAACATTTTGAAAACAAAGTCGCGGGCGTGAACTAGTTGTAAATATAATCGATAATCACTATAATATATTCAGATAGATTAGATAACATTTTTTAAATACATAAATAAAGTACGGAACCCAAAGATGTATGAAATGTTTCTCACTTAAGGTTGGCTTTCATATATATATACTTTCATCTATGTGTGGGTTTATTTCAAAACGTAAAGTGATGTAAAGGGTTCGCCACGTGCCCTTCTTTCAAATATAATTATAATGAACATGATTTGTGACCCGTACGCCGCCCTGGTCTAAAACTAATAGTAAAGTTTACATAGAGATAGTTTCGGGATCTATTTCATAGTTCCCGTTAGTTTATGGATTCTATACGCCATAAAAAATATCCTTTGGTATATTTAAAATGACATTTATAGGATCGTAAATTAATTTATGACCGTATTTATTATTAGAAAATTAATTTATATCGTAAATAATATTTTAGGGCGTACGTTACTGTGAGAATTAAAAGTATCGAGCTTCTGGCAAAGTTGTTACTAATTAATTTTATCTATTAATTTAAATATAAATAGACGACGATAATAATACCTTTTTCTAGTCTGTTATTAAACCAATTTTCTAATTTTCGTTTTTGCTACCGACCAGTTTTAGTGTTATCAATAAAAAAAAAACAAAATCTATAATATTTGTACATTCTTTGTCAAAAAGACCTCAATAATATTAAAATATAAATAATTAATGAATTATTATCGAATTTCTACTACTGGAAAACTTAGTGTGTAAAAATAAAATTAAAATTGTATACACAAAATGTGCGTTTGTTTTTTTTAATGCGATCTTAGGAAATAAATATTTAATGTCTTTTAATTTTGAAATTGAATACATTTGAAAATTGAAAAATTGTGTTTATCAGTTACTGAAGTATGTACACTTCTAAAACTATTTGTGTCCTTCTGTAGTTACTTCAAATTAAAGTTGTAAAATTCAAACGAATAGTGTTTCAATTCTTCAAAAAATATATCCGATATAAATAAAAGTACAGTGTGAGTTTCATATAGCGATATTTTAGGTACTGCGCATTAAAATCAATTTTATTTTACTATAATAATATGTATTTACTAATAAAATATAAAATGTACAAATAACATACATTAATATTGATACAAATAACAAAGTGAGAGTAAACACGTGCAGTTACAGCATACAGAAGAATTAATATCTCAGTTCTTCATATCTTAGTATTTCTAGGTCTTCTTAGTATTCTTAATACTGTATATAGAATTTCCGTATATTCATATCAAAGCAAACAAATATTATTAAGGTAATTTATTTATTTGTCTCACGTTTTAGGGTTGTGCATCAGAAAAATCTGCAAGCGACAGCGACGACGAACCAGCACTAAAGCAACCAAGATTGAGCAGGCGTGGTTCTCCAAGGAGCCCCAGAAGTCCAAGAAGACAGCGCACACCGGTCAATGCACGCTGCAGAGATAATTCTACTGATAGTAGACAATCTGCCTCTGAGGTAAAACTCACACCTTCTCAGACTCGAGTTGCAACTCATGGAAGTTTAGTTAGTTTTAGTGCGATTGTATAAATTCTGCCATTAAATATAGAACATTTTTATATATTCTAGGAGGAGCAAGAGTATGTGCTGACGTATACGTGGCGCGGTTTCGGATCAGATTGCGAGTCAGAACTAATGCGAGAACAAATAAATATGGCGGACGAGAGACGTGTTCCCGGCACTTGCGAGGATATGGACGTTAGACCCACCGACCAGACAGTCCCCTCTACCGATCAAATTGATGGTAATGACTTCGATAATAAACATATTACGGGTATCATTATAAAAGAACTGTGTGCTAAGAAACCGGTAGTGTAAATTTGTGTTTCTTATTAACTAAAAGCATTAGCAAAGATAGGTTCATATTTTCGACTATTATGAATGGAAAAAAGCAAGTCATACGAATGTATTCCCAGAAATATAATTTTTATATGAATTTGTTTCCATTTTGTTTTCAATCAGAAGCTGAAACTAGGCACATTGTACTGCGCATTGAAAAGGGAAAAGATATGTCAATAATTGTAACTGTTCATGGAAAAGTAAATGATTTTTTTTTGTCCTCTCTCTACTATAACTCATCGACTTGAATTCATAAACAATTATTGTCATTTCCGATTGTTGTAACATACCAGTCGTTTGCTTAGTAAATAAACATAATAACAAATGATTTGAAACCACTCATATATCTGTTGCAGGCCTCGAAGTACAGAACTCCGTAACAGAAGACAAAATAAGAACGCCACCTACCGTTATAAAGAGAAAAAAGCCTGTAGACACGTCAAAATTCAATCAGACTGACAGAAAATCAAAACACTTAGCAACGTTTTATTTCCGACACCACGACACGGATTCCGATAGACAAGTTATCGAAACAGATGAAAAGAGTCAGGAAGAGTCGTCAGAAGAAGAATGGACTTACGTCGGTAGTCCGAAAATAGGTAACGAAGACTCGACTGATTTAATGACATCTTCAATTGAAATACAATGTGAACTACCTTTAGACGATACAAAAGATAAAGATAACAAACTCGATTCGCCCAAACCGAAACTGGAATCATCTACACCGGATTTGTTAAGAGTAGACCAGAATGCAATGTGCAAGGATATAGTGAGATTAGTGAATCAAGCCGAAGAATTGGTACACAAACAGGCGATGTCAAAGAAGAAGGGATCGAGGAATTTCAAGCCTTTAGGTTTCGAAGAGGAAGGGAAAAATACGAGCAGGAATAAAATGTCTAGGATAAAGGAATGGTTGAATCAAAGTTCAGATGACAAGAATGACAGCAATCAGGTACGTAATGTTTATATTAACCTCTTTATTAGGACTATACTATAATATTGAATGGGTAAATAGATAAAGCTCAATTAGAATTATCTAGAATACTTTTTTTTTATAGTAGCACGGCAAAATGAATGCACTGTGACTGATGGTAAGAACAGTACAATCCAAAAACAATGGCGACCACCGAGTGACACCGTATCCATCGCCGGTCACCGCTGTCATGCCGGCCTGCGAAAAGCTGGATATGCACAGGCTGATCCCGAAACGCGACTCGCAAAAGCGAATCACTATGACGGGCTTTTTCGCCATATACATGGTGGTTGCGACCCAGTCGGGCCGTAAAACCCTACCACCCCGCTTTCGCCATTGCCTCGTTCGTTAATCAGCAGGGTGCACCACGTGCAGGTGAGGTGGGCTTGGATGTCTCAAGTCTTAGATGTTATTTGACGCCCCTTACACCCCAATCTATTGGTTAAGTTTTCTATTCACATACTAGCTGTGCACGCGACTCCGTCCGCATGGAACCTAAAGCAAAAAGAACAATGACTAATAAAATCATCTCAATGTGTTAAGTCAATTTACTTGTCTACTTTTCTTTCGGACTTAAGTCGCGTCGTCATTAAAATTACAATAATTTTTGATAGACTGAACTGATTTGAATGAAACTAAGAGTAAATGTTACTCGAGGATATGCTTTATGTTTGTTATGTTCAAGCAGACAGACAGACAGACATTTCTAGAAATTATTTAAATGTATTTTATTACTTAATCCTAGACACCAGCAACAATTTTTTTTCACAAAAATCCAAAAAGTACAGACACTTCAGGTTAACATTCTTATTATTATGTATAGATAGAAATATGTTTAAATGAAGTTCGATGATAAGCGAAGAGGAAACATGTAATTAAATTTTTATCTTATCAACTCTCAATAAAAATTAACTTTTTACGGTTTCTTTCCTATTGTCTCAATTGATACCAAGCAATTGCTTAATATTGTACCAGATATTCACGTCAAATTATCTTAAATTACTTGCATTGTTGTAATAAATATCAGTTAAAATACAGTCCCTTTGAGATTCGTTCATATCAACTTTTGAATAAATCAGCATAGAACTGACACCATTTGATGCGAGATTTTTCATAGATGGTTCTAGATTATTTATTTTTTGGATTCGACTGACACTTTACCAACTTTTTAAAGACAAACGAAGCGGGCGGGAAATATCTATCAATATATATAATTATTTACATGTTTGAACAGATTTAACTCGAAATCCGATGATTTGATGTTTTGTAATGTTCCTTAAGATTCTATAAGTGCTATAGAATGTAAACTATGCTAAGAGAAACATTTCGACCTGTCGACTGTAGCTGTTCGAATAAAATTACAAGTATTTGTTGACACATTAAAAAAAGTGTGTGTGTACACTTGTTATGTACACTTATGTACACACTGTACGATAAAAATCTTTTCAAAAATTTTACCTTTCGCCTTATTCTACGTTTGTAGAAAAAACGAGACTAACAATAGAAAAAAGATATTTAATACATTGAAAGATTTAATATAAAGAAATACAAACAACAAATACAAAGAAACAAAATGTTGACTATAGCTAACTTCAGGGTGTCGGTTTTTAGTGACGGTGTACGCGCGCATCGTACAAAATTTTGCTCTCATCATTTTCCCCTAACGCACCGAAAGAAGTATAACTTAAAAAAATAAAGATATTTAAATTTTGGTTAGCTCAAACTTATTGTACGATTCGAACCGATATCCTCCGAGGCGATGGACAAAAGTGCATTGACTTATTTGAACTATACATAGTTTTCTTGATATTTCCAGGGTACAGAAAGTTACGATGCGTCTGGTGAATACACGACAGAAAGCGAGGTGGATACCTCGTTGACATCGGAGGAAAGGAACCTGCACTCGTCAATGGATATGAGCACGTCCACTTGCACGGTCACACCGACACATCACGCAAAGGTACATAAGAAAATATGTATATATTTCTGTGTTTGCTTTAAATGTGCTGCTCTTACGTTGTACTCACTTCTTTAATATGAATAATAAAAATTGGCCCGGTGTTTATATACAACGAATGTAATTTATGTTTCATACACATATGTAAATAAAAATCAATTGCCGAATGTATGTAAGCACATCGCTTCAGAAAAACTGCACCCATTTGGCTAATTTTTTTGTTCTTGTATGTGTTTGGTTTAGTGTAAGGTTTGCATGAAAGAGAATGTTTGAAAAGTCATACGGAGAAGTGAGAAATTTGAGTTTAAAATGTTTATATAAAAAGTGAGTGAGTGCTTGAGACAGGAGACAGTATCTTCCAAAAATATTGACATAGTCGACAGATTAATTTTAAGTTGTCATTTCATTTCGCGTGATGCCGGAGCGGACAGCAAATTTAAATTATATTGTTAGTAATGGTAGAAATTACATCACCTTTTGAAGTAAGACTTATTTACGAACTAACCTTGGGGGGAGTAAGCCGGTGTATGTGTGATCGGGCGAGGCGAACGGAAGTTGAGAGGGAGATATAAGTTAGTGTAGATAGAAAGAAAGAGAGACGTTTCGTATTATCAATGAAAACCCATAATAAAAATATCTGTAGAAAATTAATATATTATACATACTTACATATAGATGGAGCTAAAGAAGTTTTACTTCAGAGGTGTGGTATAAAGCACACTCGTTTTTACTTTATTAAAAACTTTGCTCATATGTATATAACAAATCGGTTGAGGCATACGTGATAACACAACTCAGGTGCAATTGCGAAAGAAGCGCGGCGGGAACAGCGCCCGCCCGTGGTCGGTGTCGTGCCTGTCGCAACTGAACGGTGCGGGCGCGTCGCTCGCGGCCACGCCGACCGCCGGTGACGTCACCGCTATGTCGCACAACATGTCCATATCCGAGTCCGCGCTTAACACCCTCGCATCGCCTCAGAGAGTCACGCCGGCTAACTCTAACTCGAAGCTTCGCGGCAGCTCCACCACTGTACAGGTATTTGTGACTAATTTCTATACGTATTGTCAGTTCGAAGGTAAGATTCTAGATTGTTTAGCTCTAGCTCTAGCTACGCTGAAGATATTACTGGCTTCAGCATAAATGGGTCGGTTCGTCCCCGGTACTACCACCCGACACACAGAAACACCGACGTGAAGTGACCGTGCTTGCATTGTTGCGTTTCGTTCGGTCAGTGAGAGCACCGGATACCCACCTCCCCTGCCCTTCCCCTCCCAAATTCCCTCCTCCTCCAAACACACTTACGACTCCTCTAGGGTTGCAAGTGTCTATGGACAGTGGTGATCACCTAACGTCAGGTGACCCTTCTGTTCGTTTGGCTCCTATGATATATAAAAAAAAGACTGGTGACGTGCTTGGAACTCATTAAGCAATCATTTCTGTATATTTTGCTTTTAAAAGTTACGATATACATATATGGATACCGGTTCCAAGTTCTTATGTTTTATAAAAAATGACAATAATTATCAAGTATCAAAATTTATTAATTACACTTATTATATGCCATAGCTTAAATTATAAAAAATAATTTCAGGAATTCGTCAGTGGTTTGGTGAATGTATGAGAAATTTAACTGATTGAAACTGTTTTTTCCTGAAGTACATTTTGCTAATCTTAAGAGAGGCGCTCATGTATTATACTATTTATTTCATATTAAACTTTTGAAACAGTCAATAACTCTATCAAATTAAACCTGTTATCTTAGCTATAATTTTTTTACGTGAGGAAAATCATTATTCGTACATTTTACTATAACGAGACTTTTAACCCCACGGTAATTTTGTATCTTCGGTTATAGTGCAGTTTCACCTTCATCATAAAACTTCAATTATAATATACATAAATCTTTCGACCACAGCTACTTAGTTAATCCTATAACTAAATCACAAAATTATGTAAAAAAAATATATATTTAAGAGTCACTTTGAATTTGAAAGCCATGTTTTATCTCGGGGAGATTATTTATTATAAAAATAATATACTTATCAATCATACAGAACATGTCCTTAATAGAAGTTACCATAGTAACTACCGACATTAAAAGTTCACTTCCACTATTAAACTGCAATACTAAGCTCAAATTGTCTTTCAACTTCTTATTACTGTCATTTTCTTCGGTTTCTATTGTCGATGTTCTTTAAAATTTATTTTTAGTTATAAATCAAAACTTAAGTGCACAAATGAAAATACCTACGCAAAATAGGTATCTTATAAAATATGACTGGTTGACAGTATATTGCAATTATATTATAACTTAAAAGCTGTAAATACAGTACCTACATGATATTTCAACAAAACCAATGGCACGATAACGCACACATACGTAAAGTAATATTATACCGCCACTCTGTCTTATATAAAATGTGGAAGTAAGATTGCTAATTCTCAATATCTATGGTTATATGTTGCTTAGATACGGGCGGATTGACGGGACAGCCGTCATAAATAAGCTAGTTAGCCAACTTTTAAGCCTTTATGAATATGATTGGTATATTTTGTATGTTAGGGTCACGTGTCCAGCACAAATACAATGACGGAAGCGTGCACCTCGTGCGTGGAGGCGAACGACAAACAATGTTGGTTGCGCCGCAAACGACTGAAACTGCGTCGCCACAACAACACTTCAACCAGACGGGAGCGACTTGTCAAGTCACTATCGTTTTGTGGCCGACTGAGTCCAGAACTTGAAGATAAGAACGAGAGGAGCGCCGCTAGCGACCCGGCTACCAGTAGAAAGAGCAGGTTTGTATAATTTTTGTCAACTTATTAAGGGTCGATAGGACATTCCTGGATATTACAGTTTTAATGATAGGAACCGCATTATTATGCATAATTTGACTTGAAAACAAGCGACTTCAAGCTTTGTGTAGTAAAGTGTAAATATTCAGTTGTCCCGTGTGTTTCAACATATCATCTACAGGCTGACATAATCTTGTATCGTACTACACTCATATTTATCACAGCGTAGGAAAAAAATCTATGAAATGGGTAAATTATATTGTAGGTATACTTATAAGTCCTGTATACGTTGATAACTAACACACAGACGTCTATAGGTGAAGTTTATTGGAATTTAGGGTATAAAATTAAGATATTTATTTATATTTACAATAGCTATTATAATTATCAATCCAACAAACAATCTAACTCGGGAAATTCTGTTAACACTTGAATCTATATATAAGTAGACAATAAAGATTCAATTCGCATGTGTTTTTAACATTTCGTTTCACAACAACTAAAACATCGTATGACGGGAATAGGGCATGTGCACAGGAGCCTTACATCGATAATTTTCTTCCTTAGATTCGATACCACATCAACATCGGGCAATGACAGCGACGAAGGGTTAATTAAACAGCAACTGGCCACTATAGCGAACCTACGGAAAAGTATAGAAAAGACCCATATATCGAACAGGGAAGACAGTGCCATCCCGGAACAGAACGAACCGGCTGAGGTTGTCAACGTCAAAGCTGATTTCAAGCTGGGACCAGCCGGTGGTCTCGTCCGGCCACGGTTAGCCAGGAGTGTGGAAAGGGAGAAGAATTTTATAGCCCTGAGTCTCGGTGACCCGAACCAGTTGTGGGACCTCAGTATGGACAAGGATTCCGACGTGGACAAGAGTGTCACTGCTGGTACTGAGGAGCACAGCTCGTTTTCCGAACAGGCATGGGATTTCTATCAGGTTTGTTCTATCTATCTATTTTATATGTCTGTTAGCGGGTCTGATGGTTGTTGTTCCGCCCTGATAATCACTTTATCTATTGGTGGAAACCGCATGAACATCCGTTCAGTAGTTTTTGAGTTTATCGCGAACAGACAGACAGACATACAGACGTGGTAGATGACTTTTATAATATGTAGTAGTAAACTATAGTACTATTATTAATTACTAGCTGTGCCCGCGACTTCGTCCGCGTGGAAGCTTATGTAAAAAACAGTGATTAATAAAGTCATCTGAATGTATTAAGTCCAGTTACTTGCCTACTTTTCTCTCGTACTTACGCCGCGTCGTCATTAAAACTACAATAACTTTTGATAGAGTGGACCGATTTTAATGAAATAAACACTAAGTTACTCCCGAGGATATGCTTTACGATTTTATTTTATTTACGGTTTATTGTGAACCCAGTATTTTAGCAGTGATGCGTGTTCATACAAACAGACAGACAGATAGACGGACAGACAGACATTTCTAAAAATGATTGAAATGTATTCTATTACTTATTCCTAGACACTTGCAACAATTTTTATCTCGATATTCGAAAAAGTACAGACACGTTAAATTAACATTTTATGTATAGAAGATATTGACGGTGGTAATGCTAATTTATTAACGAGTCGTTGACAGTATTGCCACTTTTGTCACTCCACCTGTCGTCCAATGTTTAAATGATAGATTCTGACAGATGACAGTTCTCAAAATGGTAGATAAGACATCCGATTGATCAATTATTAAAGCGATTTAATTAAAAATCGATTATTAAATTTCATAATGTCGTTAATTTAAATTTTATCTTTAGATACTCAATCTTTACAAAAATGTTTACTTTTAGCTTTATATATGTAGGAAAGGGATCTATTGAAATTATTTTAGATAGATAATACAATCGTATTAAATTTGACTCGAACCAAGCCTTTTTGTTTAGGCACGCTCGTTTACAAAATACATACGTACGCAATAAGAACGTACATGTTCAATTTCTTCATTGGTTTAGTTTATACAATTAATGTCGCAATTCAAAAAATATAATTATGATTACATTGTTTTTAAACAATATCTTTTTAATTTAAATTTATATCGATCATTGATTATTCGCGCAAAAGCATCTATTGAATTGCTAACATATTTCCGTTCTTCTCGTAACAGTGATTACAATTTAGCAACATAAATATATGATTTGTTTAGATAAAAGCATCTAAATTTATAAGGAAATTTGGGAAATTTCCTTATAAATTTGGATGCTTTTATTATTATTATTAAGAAGAATAAAATAGAAATATAAAGTCGCAGTAGGAAACAGGTCCACAATTTTATTTATTCTGAGAATTTACTTACAAACGTGTTTTTTTTTTGTTACCAGGAAAAATATAACTCTGAGCCTTATTCTGAAGCACCAGACTCGGATGCAGCTCGACGTTTATTAGAATTCGGTGACGACTACAGAGCTTTCTTGGACTCCCAGTCAGATTGTTGCTCGAGCCTGTCGGCACAGCCCGAGTACGACCAGAGCCCCAGCGGTACTCGCAGGCGTCGACAACCTTCCGACGTCTCCAGGGAACGAAGTTTACCTCGTTACAAACGGCCCACCAGAAATTCCCCAGTCGAAACGCCATCCAGAAAACCAAAAAAATCCATGACCAGTGCTGAACGCAAAAAGTCACTACTAGACAGTTTGGAAAGGTCTAGAAACAATACCAGTATAGAGAGTAGCGAAGGGGCGAGACGTAGAAAACCATCGGAATGCGAGCGAAAGAACAGCAAACGCTCGCCTGAATTTGATTTGCTCAATATACAGGCGCTGAGCCGAAGACGACACAGTTCGAATCTGACCAGCGACGAACTAAACAGTTCATTGGAGTACACCGAAGTGAACAATCGACCAGATATACTGGATTCCTTGAACAGGAGACGGAAGACTGAGAAAGACGGAGAGACGGAGTTACAGAAGGTAGCGTTTACGGAACTGAGAAGGAGGTCTACGGGGAGTGCGGATTCGGAAGACGAGTCTACGAGCCCTAAGAAGCACAGCCGGAGGAGCTGGAGCGGGGACACGGATTCAGAGTCGGAGGAAGTGAAATCGCTGATCCGCAGATCAAGTTCGCAGTTGGAAGCTGCGGAGGCGCTGATGGTCCGGCAGGAGGCGTCCCCGGACCTGGTCCGCGCTTTCGACTACGTAAGGGCACAATTCGATACAGATTTCAGTAGTTGCGATGAGGGCGAGGAGTGCGCGACGGGTGACGGACACGGCGGTCACGGTCTCCGTCCCGCCTGTCTCCGCGCGCGGTTGTGTTTAGCCGTCGCAGCTTTCTCAGTCTTAATCATAATTTACATACATCTACAATGACATTTGGCTTGGGCTTGTGTCGTATTTATTATTATTTATGTAAGTATACGTGTTAGGTACGCTGCGATCGTCAGATTATCCTCAAATATGCATTTAACCTTGAACAGAAATGAGATGTATACATTTCGATCTGCTGAAATATAAACATCGATTACATTTCTATGAATATCATAGATTACTTAGAAATATACGGACAATAATACTAAACTATAGTTAGTTTTTATTTGTCAACAAATAACGTATTTTAAAGTGATTTTAATTGCGTTGAATTTGAACATACTCATCAAGTAAATCAACACCAACCTGTGTGGTAATTAATAACATTATTATTTTAAGAATAAAAAAAATCTATATCATTAAAACAATGTGAAAAGGGAAAAATAGTGCGTATGTTCTATTGTTATACATTATTTTGAATGAAAAGGAATCTCACTATCGCAGTATAACGAGATACTAACTTATTAATGAATCACCATTATCATGGCAATTTCACTTTATTTTGGCATGATTTTGAGATTTCCATTAATTGAGATCGTTGAAAGTCTGATTTTTATTTTTTTATTTAATTATTCCACGGTTGTACATAATAACGTTGGTGATATATTTATAAAAGTGAATTTGCCAATAATTAAAATCATAGCATTATTCAATTCCAGTTCCATTCTATTGTCAAGTATAATGATGATTTTTTTTCTTACTAACATTTTTATTTCGTTTGTCGTGTGATTGTTATGTGGTAGTGTTCTACTAACTGCCTGATGTTTTTCTTTATTTAATTTTTTTTTTAATCTAAATCATCCTCATTTTTTCGGTGGTGATAATACACGGTGCTAGGTCATAAATACATTTTTAGTTACTAATTTACAGTTAAATATGGTGCAAAGGTTACTGAACGCTTCAGTTAGGAATCAGTCACAGTTACCAGTGTCATAAACGATTTAAAAAATGAAAAGTCAAATTGACAGGTGTCACATTTGACGTTTTCGTTTAAAAATATATATTATCTGTGCTAAAATGATTAGTAATATTTAATAACTTATTATTAACTGGGTACTTACCTCATAGCAATAGAAACGTGATATCTTGTCATCGAGTGATATAGATTTACATTAAAAAATAACTTTGTTAATTATTGTTTACTTTGATAGTTAGATCGATATGATTATTAACTTTTTTATATCAATAGTATTAATATTGTATGCGATTTGACTGAACTCCGCGATATCTCACAATGAATCGTTGTAAATGTTTGTGTTGATAGGGCTAGGTTGTTAATTGATCTAATTTTTTATATATATATAAACAAATGTTAAAAACTTAAAACTTACTTTGTATAATAATGTTTAGAAGAATAAATTTGTCAGTTTTAAATGAAATTGGAGTTTCAGTCAATTAACACCCTACTCTTTCAAATTTACACAGAAAAACAGAACGAAGTTATATACTGCATTGTACCAAATTCTAAATTCAGTTTTATCCTTATTTCGGATGCTACGCTAATATTGCTTTTCTAATTTGTGTTTGGCATTTCTTGAAGATTTTTTTTTGGCCTTGAATTCTTCCTTAATAATAAGTCAATTTGCTATGCATTTCACGAAGAAAGTTATCACAAGAATGTTGCATGAATGAACACACTGATTTTATAAAAATGACGGAACAAATAATGATTATAATTATTGTTAAACAAAATCATAGTGTTGTGCTGTGTTTTTAATTGCATAGAAGATATGAAAAAGTGAGTTAGATTTATAAGTTATAAGTAAGCTCAGCTAATGTTGTAATTCTAATGCACAGTATTAAAGATAATTTACGCTTAAATTGAACGAATTATTGTAGTGTGAATGAAGACTTTCCCTCGTTGTTTTTTTTTTTTGCAACTTTAGTTTTTTGGTTGCACAGACGGAGGTCGCGACACGGTGTCGCGAAAACATCAACTTATTGGAGACTTTGTTAGCTGAAGGATCACTTTCATCGACTACACAAAGAGATGTTAGAGGTAAGTAGTTCTAATATTAAAGGCTGAAGTATTTTTTAAATAGCTTTTTATAATTTATTTATTATTCAGTCCAGTGTGCTTGAAATTGTTTTGAAAAATGGTTACAATGTTATTTTATGGTTAAATTGCCTGAAAATACGTAGTACGGCGTAGTTTTGTAGAAATTATCTTTGTCCGTTTAATATTTTCAAATAAATAACATTAGATAACAGGATATGACACTTACCTACTATATTTCGTTCGCGGCTTCACTCGCTTTATTGTAGATTTGACGTATCCCTCGGAAACTACATTTTTTTTGTATCCCTGACGTTATGTACGGGTACTTAAGGTGTGAAGGTCTAACAAATGAACAATCGCACACTCGCATTTATAATATTAGTTAGGATGCACTGAAAAAAATTAACGGCAAGCAGTTGAAAAATAGTTGATTGGATATTCCACGGATAAGATAAAATTTGATGCCTTATGAGAGCAAATCTGAATGTTTTTTGTTTTGAAAAGAATAAAGTATTCTTGCAAGGATATGACCAATAAAATAATGTTGCATTTTAATATAATTACTATAGCAATTACGTTGTTATACTGAAATGTAAATAAACATTTACAGGTAAAATATACTAACTGTAATCGTTACACAGTACAGTTAATTAGTAATGACTAGTGACTACTAACAATATTAAGTAAACCAGTAACAATAGACTATCATGAATAATTATTTGGCTTACAGTCTCATTTTAACTAATTACAGATTGTGAGATTTCTCAAAAATCTGCCATTATTGTCTCTTCATATAGTAAGTAATATATAGAAATGAAACAATGCGTGTGTTATTATGTGAAAAGGAATTATCTATTCTTTTTATTCCCAAACTGACTATGCTATTAACCTGGCAAAGTCTTCACAGGACTACAGATTATCCATCCTTTTTTCCTCGAACTGACTATGCTATTGACCTGGCAAGCTAACAATATTAAGTAAACTAGTAACAATAGACTATCATAAAACATAATTATTTGGCTTACAGTCTCATTTTAACTGATTACAGATTGTGAGATTTCTCAAAAATCTGCCATTATTGTCTCTTCATATAGTAAGTAATATATAGAAATGAAACAATGCGTGTGTTATGTGAAAAGGAATTATCTATTCTTTTTATTCCCAAACTGACTATGCTATTAACCTGGCAAAGTCTTCACAGGACTACAGATTATCCATCCTTTTTTCCTCGAACTGACTATGCTATTGACCTGGCAAGGTCTTTACAATTTCACCGGACTACTTTATCCGTTTTTTAATTACAATTGAGTATGACCAAACGGAAAACGATCTTGACACCGTAATGCAGAATACGATAGAATGCAAGACAGCGACATCTAGTATCGGATAGCCTA
>MU162211.1:8119-28756 GCA_015888305.1 Antheraea pernyi
TTATGTGTAAGCGTGTATGCGTGCACGTGTGTGGAGGTGATATGTGTAATGTTGTCGTAGTGATGTAAGATTTTGTGTCACTGTATCGCGGGAGCAGCGCACTCAAGGGCTCCGCGCTGAGGGAACGTACCTAGGCTTGAGCTGCTGCCGAGGGGGGCCTAGTCTGGTGTGCGGGAGCGAAATTTATCCCTAGACCACGGCGGCGTGATCTGTGGTTACGCGGGCGTGGGCGTGAGCACGCTCTGTTTGGAGAGACAGGCTGGTACTGATCGTTCACTGCCGTTATTTCATCGGGAGGGTCGGTAAAAATATGTCGTGGACATCTTTTACATCGCGCAGCGTTTGGTACGGGTTCGTATTTTGCTGCGGATACCACTAACGGACTGGGGCAATGCTCTTGGTGTTTCAGTTCTCCATAGGCAATGGTAGCCATTTATATCAAGTGGGCCGTATGTCTATTTGCGCGTTTTGGCGTAAAAAAAATTAAAACTTTAGGCAATATTTATCTAGAAACTTCTCTCATTCATTCTGATTTTATATTTGTAACCATTAAGTTTTTTTTTTGTTATATGTATTTATATTTCTATATATGAAAATTTTGTTATTTCATTAAGATTAGCTCCAAGTTTTACTAAATAATGTAATTTAAAAAATATAATCCCTTAAACATTTTGACAACATATCCTTATGGAGGAAATTTGGTCAATATTCACTAGGTTTAAATTAATAATAACTGAATTAAAATTAGAGGAATTAAGTATTTTCTCATATCTAATATGGTGTTGTAAAGAAAACACGTGCCTCAATAAAAGATCTTCACTCTCTATTTGTTTGCTTTATTATTAATAATTGTAAACTGTTCACGGCTTCACAAGTGATGCTTGGTACTCTATTTTCTTTTATGTGCCCCTGACAACATTTATGGTCATCGGTTGAGTAATTAAGGGATGAAAACTAAAAAACAAATAAATAAACTCACAGCCTAAGCCTATACATACATTTATATAGGTATATGTATTTTTTGTTACATTATTTTTGTGTGATGCAAATTCAATTCACAGCGTATCAAAAGAATTTTACTTCAAAAATGTTTTATATCAAGAGATAAATATTCTAAACCAGTGCGAAACCGGGGGCATTTCACTAGTTATAAATAACATTAAATTAATAAGAACACAAGAGTTACTCATAAAAGCGACAACAGCTATCGTGATGACACAGGAAACTGCGAATGATATGGATTTCAATTACATACGTGACTTTATAACGATTCAATGATATTTACAATTGTACCCATTAATTGTATAGACATTGTACTTTACCTTTCGAATTATTAGTCTTTAGACTTGGAAAAATTGGCTGTGGAATCATCAAAGCGGTATTCCTGTTCTAATCTTTTTTTTTTATATCATAGGTGGCAATCGGAAAGGAGGGTTACCTGATGTTAAGTGATCACCACCATCCATAGACACTAACAACATCAGGGAGGCGAAAATGCGTTGCCAGCCTGTGTTTGAGGGAACGGGAGGGAGGGGAGAGAGGAGACGGAGGGAAGTGGAGGTGGGCCTCCGGTGCTCTCACTGACCGAACGAAACGCAACAATGCAAGTACTGTTACTTCACTGGAGATGTTAAGTGATCACCACCGTCCATAGACACTTGCAACACCAGGGAAGTCGCAAGTGTCTTGCCAACCTGTCTTGGGGGGGGAGGGAGTTCTCAACAGTTCTCAAACTGTTGTTCATGAGGGATTTCTCAACAGTTCTCAAACTGTTGTTCATTGGCATGCAATTGTTTTTGATGTTGGTTATAAATAGCTATGGACTACAACGACTAATGGGAACTACACTGGGTCGATTTTAAGGATTAGTTAAGTTCACGTTAATGGATTTTTACGATCTTTTGCAAGCGATGTTGGTTCAGTGGTAAGCGTGTTCAGACACCGCGTTGATCCACATAGGTTTCGAATCCTTGCCTTGCCTTGATAAAATCTATTCATTAAGGTAGGGTTTTTCTAAGCCCACCTGTCTAAATACTGCTCCCAAGAATAAATCTGTCGCTAAGTACTTAGTTATGTGTGTTGACTATATAAGGCAGCTAATATATATATATAATGGAAATGTCATTTATAAATCAAACCGCATTATCTACGGTATGCATTTTCTTAATTATCAACATATAATGTAAACCAGCGATACTCATAGTGTATTCTTAGGAACCAAAGCCCCGCTCTGTTGAAGTATTATCAATCTAAAAAGTGGGTGATAAAAGAATTATGCAGATACAGAACAGTACAGTTATAGGTATATAGATATGGTTGCTTGTGTATAGATAATAGCATCAGGTTCAGGCTTCCTCACAATGGTTTCCTTCACCATCAGCCAACAGTGTTACCGATTTAAATTAGTAAATGTACGCGGATTCAGAAAAAAATCGTTGTTATAAAGCGGGGTTCGAACCTGAGAACATCAGATTTCTAATAAACCTCCCGACCGTCATGATTTACAACTGTCCTTTTATATACTCATGTTTTAAAATAGACACTGAAAAAAATTGTTCATCGCGGTGTCGAACACGCTACTACATAGCAATCATTGCATGTATGTCATATATAAAGGGTATTGCCTGTTCAGATATATATTTCAGTTGATCAAACCATTCAAAAGTTTGGGTTGTAAGTTACTGGAATAACTTTTAGAGTTGCAGAAAGGTCGACAGTTTAAGTCGCCCCCTATAGAGCTACCTGCTGGGAATTCGAATCTCACATAGTACAATTATTAGTTTTATTTATAAACTAGCTTCTGCCCGCGACTTCGTCCACGTGGAATAGTTTGGGCTAACTAACACGCAGTGAAAGCTCTCAAAAGGAAAAAAAAACCTCGATTTTGAAATATGTTTCATTGACGCTCCATTCCTATTAGTCTTAGCAATATGTCTTAGATGATATAGCCTTAATAAATGATCTATCTAGCACTCAAATAATTTTTGAAATCGGACCAGTAGTTTCTGTAATTAGAGCGTTCAACCAAACAAACAAACCCTCCAGCTTTACAATATTAGTATAGATGATTCATTTGAGTGTACTTTGTGCCCTTTCATTGTATATTTGCAAAGTCCTTCGCGATACAGGACATTATACTTAGTGCTAACATATCTTGATTGCTTAAGTGATTTAGGAGTAAAAATTAGGCGAGATAATTATTTTGTATTGGCTGCGTATCCCGATAAAATTGCCCATAGGAAACAAGTCAGGAATTATCCTAATTACAATATTATTTACGCGTCTAAATATTTTTATGTTTTTAAAAACAATTCTCGTCAAATGCCTCGTCTTCGAAAGTCATATTTATGCTGCGAATTGTCTCTGAGTCAATCTTAAGAAATTTATTGTGTAGATTTTTGAAATTCGTAACAATATGTGACACTTTGGAAGTAAGATATATACGGTGGTATATATGAATTATGCAATTTGCCAAAAGGGACAAGGAAATAATAAATCTAAATCTTTTTTTTGGCAACCAATCTTCTAGATAATTACTATCGAGTAGGTAATATTATATGACTATACTATTATTAATTTAAATATTACAAATTTCTTGTAATAATTTAAATGTTCTAACTTTCCATGGGGTATTTGTGGCTCTCAGAATCTCTATCTCAGAATCCATGCGCCGTAGTATAATTTTCTATACATTTCACGTGTCCATAATAACCCAGCTATATTACGTACACCACCAATATTATATAATATACTATACACTACATGACAAACAAAAATCCCGCCAAAAAACTCCAAATATAAAATTACAGTATTCAACGCCAAATATGTTTCTCTGCACCAAATAGGTTAAGTGCGAATCGTATTCGTTCTATTTTACCAAACGATAACTTCGTCTTTTTTACTCACGTGATTCGTTCGTTTCATTCGGTTCGGGACCCTAAGCGTAAATATGCAGTATACCAAGAATTCTGTGAGTAATATAAGTTTAAACAAAACAAAGCGAATTTTAAAGTCTACATTTTAACATAATAGGCACATATGTATTGGTTATATGTGTCATTTAGCCAACCGCACGTATTACTCATCATTCGCGGACGCTGTGAACCCGGTATGTAGTTGATAATAACTGGAATTGTATTCAGTTAAAAATATAGTAAAATAATAAAACAAATTGCAGTCGAATCAACTGGTTAAGTCCGGAAAATCGTTAGTACATATTGAGGATATTTATACCTACTACGCCTATAATAAGAAAATTAGACGATTTCTTCTTTTTTAATTTATGGCGCCGTGTGTGAGCAATACACAATTCCGCAAATGTCATGTAGATACAGAGTGTGCGATGTCTGTATCTGTCTGTCAATAAACTCAAAAGCTACTGAACGGATTTTCTTGCAGTTTTCACAAGTAGATACATTCACAAAGCCAAAGTCCATGGGGGAATATACAGGAACTAAAATTAAGAGGGATATATGAAAGAAAAAAATGTGTCTTGATTTTTTACTTTTATATAAAAGAATGCAAATTCTAAAAAATTAATCACCTGAATTCTAGAATATATAGTTTATCCTGAAATATGTAGATATGTCTGTAAAAGTCTTCTATTCAAATCGATTCAGTAGTTTCGGAGATTACTGCAGACAACAGACAGTTGAATTTATTTATATGTATAGATCTGCGTTAAATATATTTAATTTTCACTCGCGTGCTGCAAGTTTCAGTATAATTTAATTTGCTTCCCTTTTGTCCTTTAAAGTATATATTGGTATCTTTAATTATATTTCCATTTACCCGTAGAATATTTAGTATAGAAACATAAAACAATGGCCATTGTTATTTAGGATTATCAATTTGAGTTTAATTTTAGGTTTATTGTTATTTAAATAATTTAAAATTGTATATGGCATTGTTGTTTACACTACAAATGAATCAGAAACTGCAATTCCTCTCTCCATTTGTAGGTTAGATCATGACAGTTTATTGGTTACAAGTGGTGTAAGAGCTGGTAAACTAAAATAAAGTAAGTACCATAAGGAAGTTATTATATTTGACTCTTATTAAGAAATCTTTTATAAAATATAAGTACCAAAAATACAATACCGAATCGGAAAACGTTTTAGTAATCGAGAAAACATTTTTTTTTGTGTTATTTGATTATGGTCACAAATCATTTTTTATACTTTATAGTTTAGCGTTTCACCATACTGTCACTTTAAGTCAAATGAAGATGTGGCCTAAGACCATAAAAACGCTAATTATAGAAACATACTGAATCCCAAGTGCAGCTACTGGAACAAACCTATTTTCTTTTTTTTCCTCCATGGGGATATCCATCTCGCCGGGCAGCAGAGGATGGATATACCCAAGTTGCACGGACTAAAACCACCATGGTCTTACACCTTTTGGCCGGGGAGCAGGGATTGTCTAATCGACACTACGTTTGCTCCTCAACTGCGGTCTGAGGGGTCAAGATGGTAGACCCCTCAAGGGGGAGTGGGTGTAATCCCCTGACGAACTGTGGGAGTTGCATCGGCATAATGCACCTCTAACCACATGGGCCTGTGCAATTTAACTGCCCGGGGTGACGCACATGCCTTGATATGACATGACATGCTGGAACACACCTGATGGCAAATTTTCAGCCAGAGATGCTAGAGTTGCTAGTGATGAGATGCTAGTGTTATTGTTTCATCACATTTTCATTCAACGAAAAGCTCCAGCTCATTCACAAGGTTTGATGTCAATCGGTGCGATATCTTAAGACGCTAACCACTGATACATAACCACTTTTTACTTGATAAGAGGTGTCTATGAGAAATTACTATTGCTTACGTAATTCTAAATAAAAAAATAAACTATATCTTCGGGTAACATTTAGTTTTTAATTCATTAAAATCGGTTTGGTCTATCAAAAGTTATTGTACTTTTAATGACGACGCAACGTAAGTACGCGAGATAAGTAAATGGACTGTGTGGAATGGTCGCTATTTTTTACATAAGGTTTCACGCGACAATAAGGTCACAAAAATTCGTCAGTTATGATTTAGGTGCAAGTCAGAGAGTCATAGTAATTTCAAAGTCCGCTAAATGCCTTGAAATTAATCATAGCTATCGTTAGGCTAGTGAAATAAATACTACGGTGAAATAATTAGAATTCGTCAGTCATGATTTAGGTGCAAGTCAGAGAGTCATGGTAATTTCAAAGTCCGCTAAATGCCTTGAAATTAATCATAGCTATCGTTAGGCCAGTGAAATAAATACTACGGTGAAATAATTAGATAATTACATATAAAACGTCTGACTCCTTATTGTCGCGCTCCAAGCTAACTCATTGCTTGGCGAGTATTAAAATATAACCGAAATTATTACTTTCCAGCTTTCTTGTCGGTGCGCCTAAAGCGAGAAGCAAAGACAATCCATCGATATCACCTGGTAATGTCTTCAACTGCACGTTTACAGACTTGGATAAGTCGAACAAGACGTGTCTACCCATGGGCTCCAACGATCCTGGTCAGTTTCAACATGTATGCATGTTTCATCTTGCATACGAATAAAATTAAAGAATTGAATTCTTTCGTTTGTCAGCTCAAATTTCCGTAATGGATGAACTAGCTTTAACGAAACATTTTACTGACAGACAGAAGACTTTTCAGAATATTACCTAAGTTATACCATTACGCTTTTTATGTAAGCTAAGCAGAAACTATACGTAATTTAAAATAGATGGAAGGCATTGACTCATAATTAATACAACATAATATAAATGTTAAAATGAAATATTAATTTCACATGTAGAATTATTATATCGACTGAACTGTCATGAAGCAAAAATGATGTGTCATTCTTTTTCAAGTGGCCGGTGTGCATAGAATGCCTTAATGGTCAGCACGCTACAAAACAAGACTACCACTTTTATGAGAACGCGGGCATCATTCAGTAACTAAATAAAATATCTGTACTGAAATTAGTTTTAGAATACATTGAACTGTCTTTACTTACGACATACTTCATTTTGTTTGCTTAAAGCCTCTCAACAGTGATACCGTACTTTGATCAGAATTATAAGAAACGCCTTTGTTTTAATTGCAACATTATCATAAATCACTAACAACTTCAACTAACTTAACCTCACGGCTACTTTTCTTAGACCCAGAACACAATATAGCAGATCGTGTAATTTTATTTTTAATTTTACGAAATTGAAAATTGTAAATTTTTTAGCTTAGGAAATAAAGGTTCGTACAAATAGAAAATCATTAAAAATATATTTTAGATAAAGATTATGATTTTAGAATAAATAATTTGTTGTTTTTTAAAGTATTGTAATAAATCTGTTATTTTTTAAGCTTATACTGCTAACAGTCTGTTGATATCTGTGCCTCATGAGCTCTTCATTCGTTTGTATGAAGTTTAAACCTTTACGGTGTTATTAGAAAAAAGTTAAATACGTATTGAATACTTGCTTTAAAAAGGTTTCGAATTAAATGCACCACGCTCGCCCGAGGTAAGTTCGCGTTATCTTTTTTACGCAAGTCTTACCTAACGTAACAAAAGCGAGATAAAAGAGCAAGATGGCGAACATTCAGCGACCGCGGTGCATTTAATTCGAAATCTTTTTAAACCAAATATTCAATAAGTATTTCAATTTTTTTTACTAACACCGTTATGGTTTTATACAGTCCAGGGGTTAAGAAAGTTAGTTAGTTCGAAAAAAGATAAACACTAACTCAATTTCATATTCGTATTGGTCTAAGATAATATTCCTAGGAGCAATTAAGATAATGTTACTAGGAACGGTAAACAGTTTGGAAGTTGTTATCATATATTTGAGATACGGTAGTTTCATCTTGATCTCCAATATGTCTGAATATATATGAGGATAGAAGCTTAGTGATCGAGAAGACCCTAATATATAAACGTCATGCATAACTGCGATCGGAATGATTACATTGTGATTTTCTCATAGAATAGTAATATGTAATTTTACTTTTATTTATTTTATACTTGAAGTTTTATCCTTTGACCACAATCTCACCTGATGTACAATGGCGATGATAAACACTAAACCTAGAAAGGGACTAGCTTTTGGGGGTGTAAGAGGTGTCGAATAACATCCTAAGACTTGAGACACTCAATCCAACCCCACCGGCACGTGGTGCACCCTGCTGAATAACGAACAAAGCAATGGCGAAAGCGGGGCGGTTGTATTTTACGGCCTGACTGGGTCGAAACCACCATTTACACGGCGAAAATCCCGTCATAGTGATTCGCTTCAGCGGGTCGCGTTTTTCGGGATCAGCCTAAGCATATCCAGTTTTTCACAGGCCAGCATGACAGCGGCGACTGGAGATCGTTACTGTGTCACTCGGTGGTCACCATTATTTATGGATTGTACTGTGCTTACCATCAGGTATAGTGCAGTCATTTTGACGCGCTACAATACAAAAAAAGCTAACCAGGCGGGCTTAGAAAAATCCCAACCACTGCGCTATTTACCTTTATATAATTATATAAATATACCAAACAAAGACTCTTTAGATAGGTTTTGATGGATTTTGACTACATGATCTAAGTGTCTAGGTCAGTTATTTTACTACTTTTTTTCAGATTACGCGAGAAATAACCTTAGATTAGTATTAAATAACGAATTCATTAAAGACGACATGTGGTTTGGGGCATCTATAGCGCCTATATCTGATGGAAAAGTATTGGTAAGTTGTCTTCTGTATTTAATTTTGAGATACCTTTTAAATATTTTGCTGTAAAATCGATTTATTAATAATTCGATAGTATTTCTCAAACGCAATAGTGATTTACTGTGAACTTGTATGGAGCACTGTTTAAGAAAAGCTGCAGTAGCTATGCTAATGACTTCATATTATCAAGATGATGGCACTGAAAAATGAGATACTATAAATAAAATGATCATCTTCCAAACCCTATGCTGATATTAAAATAATTCTACAAGTAAAGTACTCTCTGTTGGTGGTAGAGCCACGCTTAAACTATTATTGGTTTCGGCATGTATGGGTCGGCTCGCCCGGGGTAGTAGAATTCTCATAGAAAACCGAAGTGAAGTAACAATGCTTGCATTGTTGCATGTCATTCGGTCAGTGAGAGCGCCGGTTGCCCACCTTTTCTCTCTCCCTTTCCCTCTCCTCCTCCTCCCCCCTCCCCCAAATACAGGCTAGCAACGCACATGAGACTCCCTTGCTGTTGCTAGTGTCTATGGACGGTGATGATCACTGAACATCAGGTGACCCACCTGTTTGTTTACCTCCTATGATATAAAAACAACTTGGCTTGTGATTTCACACGTTAGGAAAAAGTCCGAGATAGTCGGCTAAGTTCCAATTTGTATAGTCTATCAGTCATTACGCTGTACGACATAGAGAGAACGTTTAACAAAATCGAAGCAAATAGATCTTAGCTGGACGTCACACTCCTCCCGCTGACGTGTCAAGTACTCCTACAGAATTCACTCTAAAGCTTCAAATACATATTTGACCATTACCATAAACAAGTTCTTGCTTGTAGTAGCTTTATCTATAAATGACCCAGGTTGCAAAAGTAAAGAAAGAAATTGGTTACACGAAAAAAAAATTTGATAGGTGTTACTATTTAAAATGTAATTAAGAATACATTGTTCTTTGAGGATTACTTATTGGTCAATAATATCCATGGTAGAAGCCAATCGAGGAGAGAAATCCTTAATAAATTTTGATTACTTAGAATTTTCATATAACTTGCTTAGCTTTCTAATTTGCAATATTAACTTGTAAATGTTTAAAATCCTCTTAAATTGATTACAGCTTTGTGCACCGCGTTGGGCACTACTTTACAAGGACTCGCATCTTTTGGCGATGGGAGGTTGTTATCTGCGAAAGAAGAACAGAGATTCCATAGCATATCCATTAAGGGATCCAAGTATGTATAGTTTATATTTGATATTATTTATTATAACAGGGCATTAATGCAGTAAAATGCTATATGTTCCTATAAATAACTGTATAATAGAAAAAGTGATATAAATATTTTAACTCTATCAGCATATGCGATGGCTGCTTAGTATAGAACATATTTTGTTATTTGCTCGGACTATAATATCATTATTTCAATATACTTAGCATATTAATTCTGATCGCAAATTTGCAAAACGGGTACAACTTGCTTAATAATTTTTGGTCAATCGAACTAGCGATAAGTACCACTACTATGCAAAAGTTTTTTCTAGGGACGAGGCATGAACTGACTCACCACACCAATTCATGGCTTATTGGTGATTTAAAATACCCAGAAGTCTATAGAGCCATCTGTTACCTACTATATTATTGTACTGGATGGAACATTTTTCAACACTGTTAAAAAGGTTAGGAGTTGTAAAGTTTAGAAGGTTAGGTAAGAGAATATTAACTTACGATGTTTTCATTCATCGTCAGACGTTGTTCTTACTAAATTGAAATTAGTAATCGTATGGGAATTCTAAGGATTTTTTTAATAAATACCAACGGTGTTACTTAAGGATTTCTAATCAATATTCCACCAATCTAAGTATTCGGCCACCACGATTTCATAATGAGAACAATCCATTGATAACCGCTGTCACTACTCCTTGTCTTGAAGAAGAAAACGCAATGAATTACTAAAACGTGGCTTGGGGTAAAATTCTTATGTTTAACAAACCGATTAAATCGAAAGTATTCGCATTAGACACTTCATCGTATACAGAATTTGTAGCATCTCTGGTTCTCTGGTTATCAGTGTTCCGTCCTGTGAATATCTGACCCACATAATACAATATCCTAATTTTAGTTCATAGCTTTACTGTGTTACTTCGTCAATGGTGTGTTACGTAATATTGCGAAATTAAAACTATATTAGGTGTAGCATTTCAGTAATCTGTAAAACACTACTTATAACTTTTGGTGCCGCCGTGAAACTTGTATTTATAAAAAAATAATGAATTTTTTTCAATGTGATCTCTCCGGACCATATTTCTAGAAATGAAAATATATGTACAAAATCTGGTCTAAAATAGCAATACAATTTGGTTCGGATACCTGAATTGTATGAGTGCTGAAAGTTTTGTAAAATATGTATAAAAATGCAAATTTATATAGAAATAGAAAATATAGCACACTGACCTTGGCTCATAAAAATTTAATAGACTCGCGATCGTCCGCAGACTTTGGTCCACAATGACGAATTAAAGGCGATTGTGGAAGCTGCTGATACTGAATCTACGGCTGAGTTAGCAGCAGTTTTCGACTTTAGCATCAAAATAATATTGGTCCATTTGCGTCAAATTGGCAAGGTATAAAAGCTTGACAAATGGGTGCCCCACGAATTCAATTCTATTATTTCATTTTTCTTTGTTTTCTTATACCTGATAGTAATCACAATGTACTCAGAACATAGTAATAATAATTAAAGTATTTAAAATATATCTACAATCGGCACTGTCAGACAGATCTGCAAGCTTCTCAGCAGTTGGACACAACAACTGACTGATATTGAAATATGACATGTTAAGAAGAGGTTAATGAACACAGGCCAACGCATTCGATTTTTGGATCTAAATGGGATAATTCCGGAACGCGATACGCTTAAGACATACGACAATAGATGTCTGTGTTTCTCGTATACTAGCTTCTGCCTGCGACTTCGAATGCGTGGAATAGTTACTTTGGGCTAAAGCGAACACGCACCTGAAGGACTCAAAAAGAAAAAAAAACGATTTTGAAGCATTCTTCATTAGTGCTCCGCCCCTATTAGTTTTAGTGTTATGATATATGGCCTATAGCTTTCCTCAATAAATGATCTATCTAATACTGAAAGAAACTTTTTCAAATCGGACCAGTAGTTCCTGAGATTAGCGCGTTCAAGCAAAGAAACTCTTCAGCTTTATAATATTAGTATAGAAGTTTAGATGTATAAAAATAATAAATATATGTTATGTAGCACGACTAATTTACACGACGGACAAGAGGCGAAAAGAATATGGAGAACCCGGATCTCGCATTCATTACTACGCTTATGGACAAGCAGGATTTTCTATAAAAGTTACAACCAATAATACCTTTATTATCGGAGCACCTGGTCTTCTGCAGTGGACAGGTTTGCACTTGTTTTATTACCGGTATCTTTCATCATCTGAAATATATAGTATTTATTTATTAAAATTAATTGCTGTTGATAGATCTTTGGATGACAATTTATTATATTTTACCACGCTGTATAAGTACATATATTTTTCAAAATATTGCCTATTATCCAATCCTCGTAACAACATTTAATAATATAGAATTTTAAGCTCGAAAGTTAACATGTAAAGATTTATAATAATTCGTCCACATTTTGTTTGTGTTGATGTGAATTACACCAAAAAGCAAAAAATAATGCAGTATCGTAGCCCTGTAAGTATATGTTGGCTTTATGTCTTTAAAATAGTCTTTATTATATTGTATGTTCAAATATTTAAAAGGGATATTTTGCATTAATAGAATCTATAAGAAACTGTAGTTATAGTGAGCTATAATTGAGATGGCCTAAATATACTGTATCGATTATATCCATTGTGTAACAACAACATTCCAATTCTTTGATGATCAGGTGGAATCGTGAACTTCAATTTCAACCCAGATGAAGGCAGCTCATTAGTCAGTAAGCTACCTATTACCAACCCATATTTCACCAACGACCTGGGACCTGATGATTATTTTGGTAATTTCCAATTTATATTAAAATTTACTGTTTTAAAATTTTATATCTTCAAACTTAATTTTACTAAACAGTGGAGATAAACTATTATATATTCTAATGATATTTAATATACCAAATCTATTTTTCAACTAAATATTTGCTTATAAACTACAAGCTAATGTTATTGAGAGTTTGATTTTTGAAAACTAAATATAGTTTATTAGTACCATGTTTAAATATAAAATAGTAAACGTAGTTTTCAACAAGTGCTGATTTACTTGTTATAACACTTATGAATCATGAAAGAAGAAAATAGGGTGAATAGAATGGAAGTCGTAATTGAGACAGATCGAAACTGAACTAAGATAATTAAATATAAAAAGTTAGAAAGTATAAAGAAATGGATTCATCCTTACTGCCTATAACAGCATAAACATCGAATTGTTCAATAGATATAGTAGAATTTCATTTTATGCCTAAGTCTAATCATTTATTTTTATCCCACTACGAACTGAATCATCAATATTTAATGACATATTTAATGATTTAATGACATAGTTATAAGATTTATTCCGGAGCCGTAGTTGAATACATTCAACATTTGATATGAAATAACGGTGTAGCTACCGGAATACACCTATAGGTGCTTCGTAAATTTCTTGCTTGTAAGTTGCTAGTGTCTTTTTGTCTTTATTGTCAGGGTATAGTGTCGAAGCAGGAACTTTTCAAAAACACGGACAAGTACTATATGTGGCTGGAGCACCACGCTCCCAGAAGGGATATGGCCAGGTATTAACTTACATTGTTTGATACTATTTGCGCTTCAGGACTAAGCTATTTTTTTTACCTTTTTTACCTTTACATGACTCCATTTATCCAAGCAAACATTTATAACAATTTGATAGTTTATATATCACAGTAGTGGTTGTTTTTTTTCAATTTGAATGTTTTCAATTCGTGATATCTGTGGAGACGCGTACCCGCCCGTGTAGTTCTGTAGTGGAAAAGAGAAGATGGGATGAGGCTAAACAACTCTTCAGAAGACTCGCCATGATACAGACGATAAAACACGCTCAGTGAGGCGATGAAATAACAAAAATTATAAAAATCTCTAAGTAAATTAAAGGGGAAATAAATATGAATCTAATGAACAGCAGCTGAGGCTAAACAACTCTTCAGAAGACTCGCCATGTTACAGACGATAAAACACGCTCAGTGAGGCGATGAAATAACAAAAATTATAAAAATCTCTAAGTAAATTAAAGGGGAAATAAATATGAATCTAATGAACAGCAGCTAAACAGTTATAGATTAGATGTGCATAATAACTTAAAAGAACAATATTAATATTCACACCAGGTTCTCATCTTCAAACCAACACGGAGAGAGCAAGAACCTTTTAACATTCAAGTTAAAGTCAAAGGACCACAATTGGGAGCATATTTCGGGGCTAGTCTTTGCTGTATGGATATAGATAATGATGGAAGAGATGATCTTTTAGTTGGAGCTCCGACTTATATAAATATTAATACAGATCTGCCATATGACCAAGGAGCTGTTTTTGTTTATATGTCAAAAGAGAAGGTTAGATATTTTTTATCATTTATAAGAAGTTGTAGTCGGAGTTTTTGGCAGGATAATAGTCTGTTTGGTAGTATTTTTGGGGTTATTTGATAGTATATTTTCTAATATTTATAGCATTTTACGTAATAACGTTCAGTTGTTATACACAAGTAAAGTGGATGGATGAACATGAATTCTAAGTTGTCGCAAAGCCTCCTCGAAAAGTTCTAATAAGGGATCATCATCTTGTTAGAATATTTAAATCTTCATAAGACACTTGTAGTAGACCATCTTAATAATGGAAATTAAAATAATCTTCATTAGCAGTATTGTTTGCCAAAGTAGGAGAAGAAGACGGAGTTATAGTTTTATAACTACGACACATAATTAATAATACAGCTCGTTAAATATTTTGTTCAGCATAATTCTTGTCTTCATAGCTCTAATCTGTTCTAATGGGATTTAAAATTCCAAACAACATAATGTAATAGAGCTAATTGTCATTTTACTGCTCATATTTTTAATGTTAATTAAAGATTTAAAATATAGTAAAATGCACATCACCACAGTATGCCTGATAAAAATACTGATTTTAACTCTTAATTAAATTAGAGAGAAAAATCTTTATTTTGCGAAATTCATACATTAATAGTGGTTACAATTTCAGGATGAAGGATTTATTTTAAAAGAATCTGGTTTCGTATGGGGGTCTGGAAAAAGTGGAGCGAAATTCGGAACTGCAATCGCTGAACTTGGCGATGTAGACGGAGATGGATATAAAGGTTAGTTTTTGAAATATCTATCTAAAATTGTATGTTATTATAATATTGTAATGTTGTAACTAACCAATACAAATCTGAATGTTTTCATGCTTTTTTTAAGTGTTCCAACAATTACTAAAGATAATAATATTATCATATCATATTTAGACATCGTTTTTTTTTAATTAGCGCAAATTTAATGCTGTTCCAAGGTTCATTTATTTTACGAGTTAGTTAAAATTAGAAATTAATTATATTCTTATATCGTATGAATCGTAATTTTGTCTGTTCATTAGTGTGCTTACAACTCTAAAATCATTTAAAGCGATTTTAACTTCTTATATATATACGAGTTTTATTATATGGTTTTGTTACCTTAAATAATATAGAACACGTTATATTCAATGGAATATTTCATTTGTATATCATTTTTTGATCATAATTTAATATACTATTTTTTAAGTATTATTTATGAAAATCAACTTGACAACAACTTTGTAGGTCAGATAATCAGAGTCAAAGGCATTGTTACTGATAATGATAAAAGGGTAAACAAAAATATAAAGGAAAATTTATTTTCAGATGTAGCCATTGGTGCACCATGGGAAAACGATGGTTCTGGAGTTGTTTATATTTATAGAGGAAGTATTAATGGTCTCCTAAGAAAACACGTGCAAAGAATTATTGGTCAAGAAACCAAAGGTTTTGGCATATCTATATCTAAAGGATACGATGTTGATCATAATAACTGCAATGGTAAGGCAATTTTGTTATCTTCAATTTCTAATTTTAGCTTACAAAAGTAATCAGTTGTAGTGATATTTGTTTATATAACTAGATTCAATAAATACTAATTTCTCTTATGTTTGATTATTCTATCGAATAGTTGATATACCTTGTAATTTTCGTGTATATACCCACGTTATTATAGATTTGCCCTATAACTCAGGAACAGTTTTTATCTGTAAATGAAAGGTACCCACTGCAAAGGCGGCTTTTTCCAGACCCCTGATAACGTGTATGCAAAATTCCATAATGGCGTTTTTGGTAAGCTCTTGGAATCTCACGTAGTGGATATTGTATTTCATCCATAATCTTCTGCTATTTAAATAATTATAAATTTAAATAATAACACAGAACATGGATTTTAACTTGCCACAAAAACTCCCTGGACAGTTCTAACAAAACGGCCATCATTTTGTTAGACGGCCATTATTTTGTTGAAACGATCGCTAGAAAATTGTAATATAATTACCTACTCGACAATGGCAGTAATAATCTACTAAAATATTGTTTGCACAATTAAATGAGACTGTGGTCAAACACTAAAACCTATAAAAAAGACTGTAATTTGCTCGTATTCTTTTTATTCCAGATCTTAAAGCAATAATTACAATAGATCCGACTGAGAACAGAGCTCATATATTGGGTGATTCTGAATACAAGGTCACAGTTAAACCTGGCAAAGATATTTGTGACGAACAAACTGTTGAAGTCAGAGTGAGTATAATAACTGCAAAATAACTGCATCCAAGTTAAAATGTCCACTTATGCGGTAAACTTACAAAATTTAAACCACTAATTAATTTTTGTATGAGAGATATTTAATAACTAGGGTATGGGAAATCATCACATAGTTTCGAGAGAACTTTGTTATGTGATATTGATAAACTGGAAATATATTTATGTACAAATTTTACCTAGTGATGAAGACACTTGTGAATTGACAATATTCTTAGCAGAATATTAATATTTTCACAATGTACTAACTGATCAAATAAAAAATTAACTACAGAAAAATCCCTAATTAAAACATCTTTTTTTATATAATTCACGAGATAATTTATTTATAATCATTTTTTTTTGGTTAAGGGACTATTTTTTAATTTTGTTAAATTTCTATTTCAGCCGACAGCAGAATTATCAAAACCCATTTTAATAAAATTCGAACTCAAGCCAATAGATACGTTACAAAGTAAGATTTTTGTGTTTATTCATGTGATTAATAAACCGTGGTGGTCGAATGGTTTTGGTCGGTTGAATATCGATTCGATGCATCGATTTGAACTACTGTATGTACTAACATTTTTTTGTTAACACCAAGCAACGTATATTGGTGACCATCATATAACTAATAAGCTAACAGTAAAAGAAAACAACGTGAAGAAACGGAAACCCTTAAGAGATGTATTTGCAGTACTAAAATGTATGGGAAAATACGGAACTGTAGCATTTGACATCATCTAAACGTCGTATAATAGTTGAGCCCTTACTTTTTCTTGGTGACCATCATATAACTAATAAGCTAACAGTAAAAGAAAACAACGTGAAGAAACGGAAACCCTTAAGAGATGTATTTGCAGTACTAAAATGTATGGGAAAATACGGAACTGTAGCATTTGACATCATCTAAACGTCGTATAATAGTTGAGCCCTTACTTTTTCTAGAGGTTTTTTTTATATTGTTATCCTAAATAGTGCTTGTATCATACCTAAATGATATCACCATGATTTAGTATTTCTTTACTGCATAATAATATCTCATCTCCCTCCTTGCTAGAGCCTCTAAATTTCTAGCCCAATTTTGAATATCGATTACAATGAGCTCGCATCTAAGCACATCTCATTAGATATATTGGAGCATTGAGCTTGTAATTCAAAAGGACAATTAAACACATCTTATATATATATATATCCATAACTATTTAAACAGTATTCAGTAAATTATATTTCAATATTCTTTATTACATTTGCCATCTTCTTTTCTTTTCCATATGTTAATTTTCGTTTTTATAGATGAATTCATTTTCACTTTTTCATTTTGGTTGTCTTGTTGTTATATGTTACATTTTCAAATTTTAATATCTAATTTTACATATTATTAATAGTGTAAATTGTACCGATGTTGTAAAACGTTGTAGGTTTTGAGTGTAGTATACTCTTTCTCTTTATCGTTATTGATGCATAACCCACAATTGTACATAAATGAATACAAAGTAATAAAATGTAGAAACATTTTTCACAAATAAATAATACAGAATTAAAACGATCCTCTCTGAAATATTTCCAGATATACTTAAGAGAGCATCGAGAATTTAATTTTGTTTCCCTAATATTGTAACAGCGAAATTGACATCATTTTTTTTCGTTACACAAAAATGTCAGAAGCTTTTGTTAAGAAAAAAATATAACAACGAGTGTTAATTCGAGTTCTTTATTGAAAAGTTCACGCTCAACTGAAACATTAATTTGATGGATCGTCCGTCAGAGAGCATGTCCATTCAATATAAAATAAATAAAACAGTATTCCGATGGAACAAAAATAGCTATACTGATTTCAGACACTTCGTAACGTTTATTGATTTTTTTGCGAATTGCATTTCCAAATGTAAATAACTATATTCATCACGTGCACAGAATATTTAAATAATAATCTAGTGTCATGGTGTTAGTTCACAATTAATTCCGAAACAACTCTGCCAAACGTCGTGACAGTTGTGAGATAGCATCATTTATATTTCGATTATTGGCCTCAATATATTTTAAATATAAATTGAATGATTGTCAATGTTGATTATTGTTATTGATTATTAAAGTTCCATCGGTCTCCAATAGATGGCGCTTTACATAAATCTGTTGACAGAAAACTGTAGGACCGGCTGTTATAATTTTGAATTTCTTTTTCTACTCCAGTTTATTTGATGGTGAACGTGTTTTGTTAATATTTACTACGTAACAACACTTTTTGTGTCAAGTTTTTAGGTAGAATCATTATCCCATAATACCTAATACTTTAACATAATTTTATTTCAACGTATATAACTTATACATAATAACTGAGCCACAGCAACACGGAGCCGGGTCATACTCTTATATCAATTATATCATATGTACATTAATTCTCACATACATACATAAACTTGTAGCTAATACACATTTATAGTATCATTTGTGTTTGGTGCGACAGTAGAATAATTGTATGTACTTTATGTAATTATATGCCATTATTGGTAGTTGTTTTTATTTTACATTTTTATTCTTCATTCACTTGTGACGTAATTTAGTTATTGATTAGATAAATGATATTTTATTTTATATAGAAGAGTTTGGGTTAGCCATATAATAAAAAATCTCATATATATACAGGCTGAAAGTTTCGACAGTAGCAATATTTATGGAGGATACTCTGGACTCAATTCTCGTCCTAAATCAATTGAAAAAATAGGTGCTTATAATTTGACCTAATTATCTAGAAAAGTACAAAAATTATCCGCAATCCTCTACGCTTCTATGTTAAAGCACAGTATTAGATGATTTCACTTTCACTTGAAAGTGAACGTGGGAACGGTATGAATAAAACAAAAGGGTATATTGTCCGTTTTATTATCGAAGGTTATTAACTCTGGATCGCCCCTTACAGCTTCGGGAACTGGTCATGGTACCTAGATTTATTACAATTGTGTTTATACTTTTGAAAGTTTTAGAACAAATTTTAACTTAGGTTCTCTTTTTTATTTATTGATATTTGTTTTGATATTATTATTTCATATGTTAAATGTGACCGTAAAGTATTATATCCTAGAATACTGCGAGTATTTACGTTATACCTTTCACCAGGTATAATGTAATACTTATAAGCTAAAGAAGGGTCACTTCCTCGGCGTGGTCACAGCGATGCATGCAACGTTTTTTTTTTACAATTTATAGCTGTACATTTCTTTGAGATAAATAATTCAATAATACGTGGAGTGAAACCGAATAGTTGACATTCTGTTTTAGATGATTCAGAAGAATTTGTAACGAACGCTGCAAGGGTTTCTGATGATTCAGAACTACACTCTTCATTCTTAATTCAGCTATTAAGAGACTGTGGGGAAGATTTAATTTGCACTCCATGGTTGGTAATGACTTTGGAAAGTTTGAACAAGTAAGTAAAACAATATTCAACTAAAGCAATAAATTTGTAATGAGTAAACCTACCCTATAAAAGGATAATTCAAATATTATATAAGAACTTTTTTTTTTTTTTTTTTATAGTAGCTCGGCAAAATTACTGCACTATGCCTGATGGTAAGCACAGTACAGTCCAAGAATAATGGCGACTATCGAGTGACACACTCAATTGCCGGTCGCCACTGTCATGCCGGCCTGCAAAAAGCTGGATATGCACAGGCTGATCCCGAAACGCGACCCGCAAAAGCGAATCACTATGACGGGCTTTTTCGCCATATACATGGTGGTTGCGACCCAGTCAGGCTGTAAAACCCTACCACCCCGCTTTCGCCATTGCCTCGTTCGTTATTCAGCAGGGTGCACCACGTGCAGGTGAGGTTGGCTTGGGTGTCTCAAGTGTTAGATGTTATTTGACACCCCTTACACCCCCTTAAAGTGGGCGGAGGGGTATTTAATTTGTTTATATTTGACGACATGAGAGATGGGGGATCTGAAAGTGTAGGTTTGATATGTGAGGCAGTCTTATCCACTAGGCTACCTACATATGAGTTAATTCTTTTATAGACTACAAAATCCTTATTCCTAGACTTGTTAACTGCTGCTCATGAATCTGTAAAGAAAGCAGAACTGATTAAAAAATACTTATATAAATATTTAC
>MU162212.1:0-26330 GCA_015888305.1 Antheraea pernyi
TTTTTTTTTATTTATTTTATTTATTTTTATTAGCTATAAGGTTTACAGCGTTTTAATCTAAATTAAAACAACAGTTTTGTGTATATTACCTATATGCTGTATATCAGGGATGTTATGGATATGATATTTCGGATCCGGGTACGGAATTAGGAATATAATTATATCGGTTACGGTCACGGATATATAATTCAAATCAAAAATACTTTATTCAGTTTCGGCCCTAATAAGGCACTTATGAACGTCAAAGACTACTACCAGTTCGGAAAACAACCCAGTCATCGAGAAGAACCAGCAAGAAACTCGATCGGGTATATTTTTTTTAACATATATTTCTAATACATTATACAACAATGCTTTTAGTGGATGCACAGAGAGGAGTCAATTCCAGACATCACTATCATTCACATACTGATCCACTCTATAATATCCTTTTGAAACTAAAACCCGTTTGACATGGCGCTTAAATTTACAGTCCGGCAAATCGGTAACATGCTTTGGGACTTTATTGTAGAACCTAACACTATTACCTAAAAAACGATTATTGGTTTTGCTAAGTCTGAAACATGGGACCACCAGTTATATATATATAAATATAAATAAATATAGAATATAAATACGTTGGGACTAATTTAAAAAAATTATATGTTTAGCATTACTATTTTTACTATAATTACATTTACATTATTACATTTCGATACATCAAAAGTAAATAACTTGACATCTATTCACGGATTTAATATTTAACAGAACTGTGCCAGATTTCAGCATATTTTGGTATAGAAAATTGTTTTACTTGAAATTAATATGTTTATCTCATTAACCGACTTCGAAAAAGGAGGAGGTTACTACGTTCAGTTGTATGTAATTTTTTTATGTATGTTAATCGATATCTCCGTCAATTTAAAAATATCGTGTCTACCTCAGCAGCCGTACCCCATAGCAGAATGCCATAAGACATACAGCTATGGAAGTAAGCGAAGTAAACTAACCTAGCAGTGGCAATATTTGTAAGCTGGCGAATCTTACGTATTGCGAATGCAGCGGAACTTAATCTGCTCGCCAGTTTTTTTAATGTGAGGGCCCCATTGTAATTTAGAATCTAATGTAATTCCCAAGAATACAGTATTGTCAACTAATCCTACTAAATTCCCTTCGATCTTGATTCTACTATCAACCTGTCTAACATTGGGTAATGTAAATCTTATACATTTCGTTTTATCTGCATTTAGCAATAGGTTATTTAACGCAAACCAATGACAAATTTCACTTAAAGTATTATTCAGATGCCCGACCTCTGAATCTATCCTTTTCACTTTAAATATTAAAGAAGTATCGTCTGCAAACAGCACCATGTCAGCAGAGTTATTAACCACTAGCTTATTTGGGATTATCCTTTAGTTTCGGATAGTTTCGGCTACGGATATTAGATTTAAGTAAAATATAAACACAATTACTATGCAATAATTTGGTTTTATTTAGTCTAACTCCAAGGTATCATTTGGTATTCTAAATCAGTCATATTAGGTAAATAATTAATATATCTACTCAATTTTAAGTCTTATCTTACTATAAAGTTTACTAAATGCTACATATAAAAATAAATAATAACTCATTCCATAATAAATTTGGTTAGTTTATTTATTTGTTACCAAAACATCGAACTTTTCTTTTGTTTCATATAAAAATTAATAAAACCACACTTCATAAGATAATTACACAGTTTTATTAATTTCTTACTAAAAATATCGATGTTTCAATACATCGATGTTTTTAATACATCGATGTTTTGCAATCGATATATGTCGTAAATCGATGCTTTGGATACGTGTTGACATCGAAATAAACCTGTCGAAACATGTTTTATTTAGACACCACCCTTATTCGAAATTATCCGGAACTTGAATCGGTTATGGTTACGGATATATATTTATTTCGGATATCCGATAGTTTCGGTTACGGTTACATAACATCCCTGCTGTATATCTATGTATATATCAAATTTGATAGAAATTAATATAAAACAAGCAGAATTTAAATAATAGATAAATAAGTCTAATTCATCATAAACAAGAAATTTTAATAATCTTGAATGATTGGTGTGAATTATCGTGTACTACGAAGGGTAAGTTTTCTATCCCATGACACGCTGCTCCGTACTCTCCAGTCTTTGATAATGCTACCACAGCTCCTTTAAAATTAAAGTAATGTGCCGATATCCTCGCAACTGCTATCTTCGTAGCCTCGGTAGGAGAAGCTCCACGTCGCATTTCCTCCACAGTCAGAAAGCTGAAATTTATTTTCAATAGTAAGCATTCAAGCCGCCAGCACCGTTGAAAGGAACGGAATTTAGTTGTATTTACAAATAATTTTATGTAGTATTAAGGAGTAAACTCCTAAATTACCAAAAATAAAATATTATGACAACATCAAATATAAATAGTAGTACTAAGCCTTATGCAGGTTTGGTACATTCAGACAGGTTTTGTAGGTGGTAGAGCCACGGTTGTAGGTGGTACACCCACGGTTGTAGGTGGTACAGCCACGCTGAAGCTATTACTGGTTTCAGGATGAATGGGTCGGCTCGCTCGGGGTAGTACCACCCTCTCACAGAAAACCTACGTGAAGTAACAGTGCTTGCATTGTTGCGTTTCGTTCGGTCAGTGAGAGCGCCGAAGGCCCACCTCCCCTCCCCTCTCCTCTCCCACTCCGTCCCCTAATCCCTCTCCCCAAACACAGGCTGGCATCGCACTTGCGACTCCTCTGGTGTTACAAGTGTCTATGGACGGTGCTGATCACTTAACATCAGGTGACCCACCTGTTCGTTTGCCTCCTGATATAAAAAAAATATTCAAATACTAAGATCATGAATTATATTACTACGTCAGATCCTTAGATAAAGGAGGTCCTTTAATAAATCCTGTGGATTTATAGGAAAAACTACATAATGCATTAGTATCCAAATTTGCCTTAATGATAATCTTCGATCAACAATAACTAGGTAACGGGCCGGCGCGAAAAATACGTCTCGGTAAATAAAAGTTCACTTGAAATGTGTGTCCTTATTTTGTTTAGTTTGTTTGAAACACAGCCAATGTAAGCCCGTTTCACATGCCGCAGTGTATTCAAAAGATGCAAAAATAATACCCGAAAAAGCAATTTAACGGCCAGAGTATCTTACTTTTGCTAAATAAATGTTGAATAAGTTATATTTTAAGCTTTAAACTAACTAATAATATCAAATTTTGAACAAAATTACCTATTTTAAACCTGCGATACAAATGTTTGGCCTCGCCCCTCACAAACACGCATAATAACGGGAAAACGTACTTTATACATTACGTATTAAGGTTTAATTCACACTAAATGTTGTTTATATTATCTTTTCATTTGTGAGGGGAATAATTTATTACTTTTCTCGTTTTATCGTAAGTATTAGATAATATTTTGAACATCTGTGACTTTATTACTAAGACTGTGTTATGGTTGTAATTAGGTTGAACTTAAAACAGATTTAACACTTCCGGTGAAGCTGTTAAGAACTTGCTTGGTCAATAGCATAGAAAGTTCGAAAAAAAAAAAAAATTATGCGGACGGCTTTTAGCTTCCATTTGTACGTGACCCTTTACCTAGTTATTGTTGATCGAAGATGACAATTAAGGAGCAGAATAAAGCCAATAGCTGCCAGACTTATATGTAGCCCGGTGAAGCTGTTAAGACCCTGCTGGGTCAATAGCGTAGTCAGTTCGAAAAAAAAAAAAACTGCCAGACTTATATTTGTACCTATGCCGAATAGGATATTTCCTAATTATACATATACTTTTAAACAGTGATTATTATTATTAAATTAATAAAATAAAAATATTGATATTAAACATATTCAATATTAACCAAATACAAGATTTTTATATACATGTAGCATAATATAGTATTACCTAGGTAAAAACCTCATCATAACGTCGCCATCGCCAGTAGCTGCGGCACCACCAACTGTATTATCAGCGTAAGCACCAGCTCCCGGGATGGGAGCATCGCCAACACGCCTGAAGAAAACCGTTGAATACACTGAGTATCGTTATGACATGTATGTTCCTGTGACTCTCTTCGTGACGAAGCAGGCCCGGTATTTGGCTATAACTAGTAACATCACCACTTAAACGTATTAATTACCTAATAAATGAACTAAGGTTGATATTTATCTCGATCTTGTGATCAATAACAATAGACACAAAACGCACGCTTTAAAAGCTCTACACAAAATAGACTATTTGCCCAAAGTAGACTCGTATTTTTATTAAGTAAAAAAATGCGCCCATGTGGAAATGTGAAATAATAACATTTAATATTATTGCAATCAATAGAATTAAAATATATTTTAATTTTCGTACTTACAAATAATATTATGTTAGCTATTTTTATGACATAATTACAAAAAAATGGAACCGTCACGGGACGCCTGGCAGATATGAAACATCGAAATTGTTTTGTACTCGTATAAGTTATATGCCTAGAAGAACAGATTACGACAGAAATCAGCTATGGCATAATGAAAAGATAAAGCATTACAAATTTGTTCCATAAAAAATGATTGTTTATTTATTTTATTACATATGGTAAATATTCATTTTTATTAAATACAAAAATTCAACTAGGCACAGGCGCAGTGTGTTTGGCGGCATTTATAAAGGGGCGCTAGGTCGTCGGCGCGTGCCGCGTAACTCTAGTATAACGAGTGGCCAACAAAACAATTTAAATCTTATGGTTATAGAGATAAGGTTGGAAATGTTTTTGAGCATTTCGTTAATAGTGCAAAGTTCGTGTTGTGCGTCGCCACGTCGCACCAAGCCAAAATCAGGTTTACCCGCGCCTATAGATGTTTCACATCAAAATTGTGCAATTAAAAATCATTCTCAAAATTATCAAAAGACTACGACGAATAACATTGTAAATGGAGCTGATAACATTTAAAATACCAATCGAGAAATTTACCATTAATAATTTAGTTCCAAAATTGAAGGCATTGAAGCAAATTGAATCGTGATGAAATTTAGAATCGCATTTCATATTTTATATTTCAAATATCGTACCTACGATAGAATTAGAAAGCAATTGACCACTATATCTGAATCATTGAGGGAATAATTATGTACACCTTATTACCTACCCAAGTATTTTAAATTTTGCACCGTTAGTGGATGTCCCAGCTGCTACATCACCCATGTTATCAAGGACAACCATTCCAATTGTATCATGATGAAATCTATCTACCAGCAGAGATTCTGTTGCTATCACTTCATGGACATTTTCTATTTTACTGTATGGGCCACAAGTTTCAGATGGATTTGGCTTAACATTCTAAAGGAAAACATAAAGACACTTCGCATTTATTTCCAATTAATTATGAATTTCATATTTGAACAGTTTAATTACCATCCAAAAGTTTGGTTGACATGAGGCCTCGTTTCTCCATCTCAACCACATTTTCTTGGATTCTGGCGTCGTAAGAGATTCTTCTGGAAAACCCATTTGAAGGGCAAATTTCGTAGCCGATTCCCCAACCAATAACGAGTGCTTTGTGTATTCTAAAACGTGTCGGGCGACTGAAATAGCATTTTTAATTCTTCTTAACGCACCTACGGCTCCAACATTCATAGTTTTTCTGGGAAGTGAAAATATCGATAAACAAATAATATCATTTGCATCCAACCGTCATGATTTTAACAGCTACTTAGAAGAAACGTTGTAGAATTTAAAAAGACCCTGGTTTTCATCGATATTTTTTTGATCCTCTTACCATTTTCTTTGATCACTACTACTGCATATTATAAAATAAATTCCTCTGCCACGTCTTTCTATCTGTTCGCAATAAATTCTAAACTACGGAACGGATTTTTTCACCAGTAGATAAAGTGATTCATGAGCAAGGTATCCAATTTGTCAAGGATTTTTCTATTATTAGGGCGGATAACGTTCGTCAGGCCCATTTTTTTTTTATTATTTTAAAATTTTTCTGCCATTTATCAAGAGTTGCCATTCAACAAGGTAACTAAATATAGTTTTTATAAGGTATTGATTCTTTATGCTTTCGAATAAAGCCATTTACACATTAATGTAGTATGTACTAGATAAGTACTAACATTAAAGTAATAAAGAAATGTTTACACATATTTTAGAACTAACGATTCTACGTGTATTTACTTTCTTTTCCAGAGCAAATTAACTTTTACCCGTCCATGATTAACGCATCCAGTGTTGTTTCACCGATTTCATTGGGACTTCCTCCGTAACCAACTGTTCCGTCACACTGTTCCATTTCGCATACCGAAACTCCTAATTCCAAAGCATCCAAAGCTGAACGACCACTTTTCAGAGCTTCCCAAGCTGTATATTTTGTAATAATATAATTGTATTATAGTAATAATAAAAATAAGACGTATTATTTATATCTATAATTACCAGTTTGCGTAGAGTTGATAAATTTCCACGTTGTAATGACTACAGATGATACATTTTCTGTATTTATTGAACCGTAACCTATAAATAGTAAGATAGCAATATATTTTTCCATTTACTATTTATTACACTTTCATTTATTGACGTACACTGTCAGACAGATTTAGCTATTTGGGATAATATTTGATTGTGTGGGCCAATCTCCAAAAAGGCTGTAGCGATTGGACGAGCCTTATTCTGTTAGGACCTTTCTATGAATTATCTAAAGTTTTCATGTCACAGAGCAGTAATAGTCATAATTTAAAGTGGTAACTAAATCTCGACAAAAGGTTGTAAGTGTTAATAACTAATGAAAAAATTACAATAAAAAAATAATTTTTCGTCTTATATGCATGAGAATGCTCATAAACTATATACGATACGAAGTTCCGTACTATAAATGCATAACTATACATTTACTAATTTTTGCATACTAATAAACCCAGACAGACACTAATAAGCGCCATAAGTTTCACTTCAATAAAGAGTATCCCTAGGCGCTAGAGACTTCTAAGAAACACGTGGAAAGTGCGATATAATTCATCAGTAAAGGGACATCAGCAGAAATTCTTATTACATAGCCCCTTTAAAATTACCTACACCACTAAACGTCACTTTGTAATGAAACCCTAAATCAACAAAGAATTCTATACCAACATCATGCCCGCCCGCCAGTCTTAGCAAATGTATATACAAGGCTGTCAAGGAATTTGTATTGTATGTATTGTAATAAAGTACAAACCTAAAGAAAATTATTAGGTACTAGCTGACCCGGCCACGTGTTGCTGCGTGTGTGGCTCAGTTATTATATCATTACATATTGATAAGAATTCATAATTGTTGCTGATAATATAACCAATAAACATAACTTAACGATTTAAATTATTTTTTTAAATATAAAAAACTACTTTTTGTTACTTAAATATAAAAGTTAGACGTATGCTGTCGCTGGCTTTTAGGCATTATCAAGCTCTACAATTTTTCTCTAGAACTCAATCATATATCTCTCATCTTTAAGGAAGTGTTAGTAAGAAACTTTTTCGTTCGACCGTTTTTGAAGTTTTACTTCTTTTGACGCGTTAGGGAAAAATGATGAGAGTATAATTTTATACGATGCGCGCGCACACCGTCACGAAAACCCGACACCCTAAAATTAGCTATAGTCAACTTTTTCTATTGTTAATGTCGTTTTTTCTACTAACGTAGACTAAAGCAAAAGATAAAAATTTTGAAAAGATTTTTATCTTGTTTCGCCAAAGAAGTATAACTTCTAACGCGTGTACATAAAGTACACACACACGTTTTTTTTCTTCGACTTTGCAAATCCAACTACCAAAAAAAAGTCTTTTCATTTTTCGGGTTGATATATAGCCTATTTATGACCCTCTCACAAATAAAGTGACTTTATATTGGTAAAAGAATTTTCAAAATCGGTTTAGTAGATATTACCCCCTACAACACACACTTTACCTCTTTGTAATATGAGTATAGATTAGAAGTTACAATCCGGTATAATGCTAATGTTCTACCGCCCAGAACTAGGTATTTAGTAAATTTTAAAGTGAACCTAACAATAACCTATAAATAAATAGATATAATATTGAAATAAAATACCATTAACAACAAATAGGAACATTTACTTTAACTTAAACTACAGGTTACTGAAACAATTCTGAAAGATTCGTGAGTTCTATCTTGGACTACGAATGGAAATGTCTCTATGCCGTGACAAGCCGCACCAAAATCCCCGTCCTTTGTGAGAGCGACAACAGCACCCATAAAATCCGGGTAATGTGATGCTATTCTTGTAACTGCTGTGCGAGCCGCTTTCGTTGGAGAAGCACCACGTCGCATCTCTTCTACTGCTAGGAAGCTGCGAATTATGGACATATTTCCATTAAAATATATTGACGACATAATTTACTACATAAAATCAACAGTATGCGAAATATTACGGAATTAGAAACATAAAAAACAAAACAGAAGTGTCTAACATGTCAACAAACTGTCAATCATCATCAAACAAAACAAGTCACACATTAGAATTCCACGGAAAAACTTTAATTTAAAAAAACGAGTTGCTTTAGACCACACGTTTGAATTAAAACTTCTTTAGCTCCATCTATATGTATTTATACACCAGGTGACTGTTTAGACACCTGCAGTATTCTAGGATATGAGAGTTCATGGTCACATTTAACATATAAAATAATAAACAACCAAGAAAACCTAAGTTACAGTTTGTTCTAAGACTTTCAAAAGTATAGCTACAAACGTGTAAATAAAATAAATAAACCTAAGCGCAAGGACCGGTGCCAAAAGCTACAATGGGCGATCCGGAGTTAACTTTCGATAGTAAAAGGGGAAAAAATCCTTTTGTTTTATTCCTGACGTTCACAGGTTCCCTTTTAAATAAAAATGAAATCACCCGACGGTCATTGACACTGTGCTTTAACATAGACGCATAGAGGACTGTGTATACTTTTTGTATTTTTCTAGATAATTAGGTCAAACATTAAACACCAATTTTTTTTTTAATCGAATTAGAACGACAATGGCGTGCAGAGTGTCCTCCAGAAATATTGCAACTGTTTATACAGTCACCATATATATATACATATATCGGAAGAACCATTATTGACCTGCGATACCGCGCTATTGACTATATCGGAAGTGTTATTAAGACCTCATGTTTACCCCCCATCACTTTTCGCCACACAACCATTATAGATTAGAATCTCAAAGCCCTTCCATAAAAAGTTTCACTTCAAAACTCCTGTTTCGAAGTCTGTCATGGTCTGGGCGTCCATTAATCATGTGAGATTTTTTTGTTTTGTAATTTTTAATAAGATATGGTGAAACTACTTTCCTCTTTGTGAGATTAGAAAATATAGGGGATCTGCTCCCCCTAGGTATCATTGAATAAGGTGTAGTGAGACCACTTCCCTCTTTGTGACATTAGAGGTTAGTTATAGTGATGCTCTCTCCTCCTCTGGCTCTATATTTATTAAACTCATAATATTTCCATAGTTAAATTTACTTCATATAAAGACTATAATTTACTGATATCTGCTCTGCCCTGTCAATGAAATTTTGTTTGATTTTACCGAGGACCCAGTCCAACTCATTTTAGGCTCATCCATAACAAAGAAACTATATATGCATTTATAAAAGAAACCCGGAACAGTCAATTAGTAACAATAAATACCTTGGCAAAAATCTGAGCATCACATCTCCGTCACCAGTGGCTGCTGCACCACCAACAGAGTTGTCGGCATAAGCACCAGCTCCTGGTATAGGCGAGTCGCCAATACGCCTAGAAATTAATATATTCTTCTTTATATATTATTTTATTATAAATTATTAAAGCTAACGATAACAGCTCCTTTAAGATTGGCCATTTTTATATTCTAATTATGTATAATTCACTTTACTTGGGCACATTAAACAAGGTATATCACCAGCAGCGTAGCTAGTCTTACAGGTGTCCAATATCAATTTTTCTGTGACTCGGGAGTATCCTTCACATAGTTACATTACATATTATCGCCACAAATAACATAGCAGTAACTAGGACCGAGGAGTGCTATCGTTATTTTTATATTATCACCATAAATTCACAATGAGTGCGGCATCAATAGGAATTTAAGGTTGTAGGCAACATTTTTGCTTATACACATGAGGAGCCGTATCACTGATACAGCTGATACGTAGTCTATCACGTAAAAAACCACCAATTTTACATAATATATTAGAAATAGGAGATCAAGTTTCCACCAAAAACAACTTCTTTGGTTCTACAAGTATGTTTATACCATTGTAACAATCATATTATCTATACGAATATTATAAAGAGGTAGAGTTTGTGGGTTTGTGAGTTTTTGAGTTTGTGACGTTGTAAGGGGTAATCTCGGGAACTACTGGTCCGATTTGGAAAACTCTTTCAGTATTATATAGCTCATTTATCAGGAAAGGTTATAGGCTATATATCATCACGCTAAGACACATAGGAGCGGAGCGGCAATGAAGAATGTTGCAAAATCGGGGTATTTTTTCCTTTTCAGAGCTTCCGCTGCGTCTTAGCGCAAAATAACCATTCCACGCGTACGAAGTCACGGGTAGAAGCTATTAACTAATTATATTATCTATAATCTATACTAATAATCTATAATAATATTATAAAGAGGTAGAGTTTGTGATGTTGTAAGGGGTAATCTCAGGAACTACTGGTCCAATTTGGAAAATTCTTTCAGTGTTATATAGCTCATTTATTAGGGAAGGTTATAGGCTATATATCATCACGCTAAGACACATAGGAGCGGAGCAGCAATGAAGAAAGTTGCAAAATCGGGGTATTTTTACCTTTTCAGAGCTTCCGCTGTGTCTTAGCGCAAAATAACCATTCCACGCTTACATATTACCGCCCAACGAAGTGGGCACGGGTCGGCTAGTGAAAGAATAAATCAGATGAAGATGTTTCACAATGGAACAGTCTCTCTTATGTGATTGTTACTGAAATAAGCAGTACTACTAAAGAAATACATATTTACTTTAAATAATACTTTAAAATTATAATAGATATATAAAAATTATGTACACATACTTTCTCCTGGAACAGACATACTCATGCACACCCATAAACACACATACATACACACAAAACAACATATTTAAATAAACTTATTCTAGGTATTTGACAATGTTATTGTATAGTTAAAAATAGATATAGTGCAAATTTAGTGATCCACACAACAGACCTGTGAGATTAATTTGGATATCAAAAACAAATCTATGAATAACATGGTGTTGTAATTGAGAAATGTGTTATTTTACCATCTGATATAAACTTAGGATAAGTTGCTTGAAATATACATTTGTGTTATTTATGTCAGATCTACTTGAAATATTTCCTAATCAGTATTTCAAATATAAATATCAACATAGGACAGTTTATTTATATTCATAAATATTAGCTATACCTACCCAGGTATCTTAAATTTCGCTCCATTCGTAGATGTGCCAGCAGCAACATCACCATCGCTATCTATAGCCACCATGCCAATTGTATCATGGTTATATCTGTCCACTTTAACATGTCTATTCTGCTCTTGACGGAAATTTTCCAATGTACTATATGGGCCGCAGTTTTTTGTTGGATCTGGTTTGACATTCTGAAGATTAGATAAAATGCTATTGAAATGTATTATGTCAATATAAAATATTATCGTATCTAGGTACTTCAGAGCATATTTAGAATCTATACTATTATTATAAAACTGGATCGTTTATTTGTTTGTTCGGTTGAATGCAGTAATCTCAGGTACTACTGATTCGATTTGAATAATTCTTTCAGTGTTAAATAATTCATTTATCGAGGAAGGCTATATACCATCAGACCAAGACCAATAGCAATGAAGGATGTTTGTAAATGTTTTTTTTTTTCATTTTGTGAGCTTCCGCTGCGGGTTATTGTTAGCCTACTCCACCCGGATGAAGTTGCAGACAGAAGCCAGTTAATTATATTAGAATTATTTAGAAGGATAATTGTATGTAATTTCAATTAATAATTTATATGTATATTGTCCATGTACAAAGATTTTTGAATTGAATAAGCAGTAATATAGCATGTAAAATTCATTATCAATCTTATGGCGTATGTTATGCACCTAATTCGGAGCATATTCAGAAACAAAAAAATATTGAAAAGAATAATAATTTATGTACATATCATGCAGGTACATTGATTTCTGAGTTTAATAAGCAGCAACTAAATACTACATCTAAAACACAATGTCAATCCAATTGGGCTCATTTTGCTGACGTGCAAACTTGAACTTTGAACTTTATAAGCAGCACTGTTAATTGGGAATAAAAGAAAACATTACAAAAGCAAGTGGACCATCCATAAATCATTATCTTAGTATTCAAAACAAGGGGAAAATAACATATACATTTCTAAGTACTTGAACTATTCATACCTTAGGTTTGAAAGGAAGGTGGTTGTTGTATTTATACCTACACACAGGAAGAAGTATTCCCTTATTTAAAAAAAATATAATTACAAGAAAACCTATTTTTACATTGAATACCGACCACACAATCAATTGTAGTATAAATAGTAAACCAATCCGAATGTTACTGATTTTAACTTTGTTTTGCTATATCGTCCCTCACCAAGTATGCCAACAACTGACCATGTCATAATTCTATGCACCCTTGAGCTTATTCCCAAGTGGCGAAATGCCAAAAGCATTTGCCTTAGTAGTCCAATGAAGTTATCGAGGCATGTCAAGCCAATAGCATAGTCAGTTAAAACAAAAACTCTATGCATCTAATGTAGCAATTCTAAATTTCGAATAAGTTTTAAAAAATCGAATAAAATGTATGAAGTAGAATGGTGATGTATGGCTAAAAGGTGTCGCAAATACACTAGTTATAAGGATAAAAATGTACATAAAAACCAGGATGAAATGTTTTTGTCACCGACTTGGTGTATAAGATTGTAAATACTCAGAATATACAGTCCACTGAAGATCTACAGCTGTTTTATTTAAGAACCTGAGACCAACCACTAAAAATAAATAAAATTATATTTTCTATTATTTCTAATTTTTAAAAATAAAGTATATTACCATCCAAAAATTAGGCTGACAATAATCATCATTGTGCCACTTCATCCACAATTTTTTTGATTCTTGAGTAGTTAATGTCTCTTCTTTAAATCCCATCTGTACAGCAAACTGTGTAGCTAGTTCTCCAACAAGAAATGAATGCTTCGTCCTCTCTAAAACATGTCGGGCTACTGAAATAGCATTTTTAATTCTGCGAAGTGCTCCCACTGCACCAACATTCATGGTCCTCCTGAGAATTATTATATTGTAATATAATTATAGTTTATACTTATCTTCATTTATATCATTATTTTGTTTTACATAAATCTTACTCATAGTAATGTATAAAATAATCATTTTATAGGAGTAGTCCGGTGAAGCTGTTAAGACCTTGCTGGGTGAATAGCGTAGTCAGTTTGAAAAAAAAAAATCATTTTATATAAGTAACTTACAAATTATGACTTATTTGTACCACCAGTGTTATATGGCAGCCTTACAATAGAACTTTATGTATTAACTATAAGAGATAAACAAGAATATTGCTATAAATAAATATATATATGATACAACAAACAATTCACATATTGATCATCTTCATAATTAATAATAATGTGATATAATGCAGTGCTTGCATTGTTGCATTTCGTTCGGTCAGTGAGAATGCCAGGGGCCACCTCCCTTTCCCTCTCCCCTTTCCCCAAACACTCCGACTTGCAACTCCTTTGGTGTTGCAAGTGTCTAAACTTTATGTATTAACTATAAGAGATAAACAAGAATATTGCTATAAATAAATATATATATGATACAACAAACAATTCACATATTGATCATCTTCATAATTAATAATAATGTGATATAATGCAGTGCTTACATTGTTGCGTTTCTTTCGGTCAGTGAGAATGACAGAGGCCCACCTCACTTTCCCTCTCCCCTTCCCCTTTCCCCAAACACTCCAACTTGCAACTCCTTTGGTGTTGCAAGTGTCTATGGACAGTGGTGATCACTTAACATCAGGTGACCCATCTGTTTGTTTGCCTTCTATGATATTAAAAAAGTAATAAGTAATGAAAGTTTGGATACAGTTGTTGTATATCTTTATCAGTTTTCCTATCTTCAATCTTACACATATTGGTTTATCAACCAATTCCTTACCCATCCATAATAAGAGCATCCAATGTAGTTTCACCATCTTCATCAGGACTGCCACCATATCCAACAGTTCCATCACACTGCTCTACCTCACAAACAGACGCACCTTGCTCCACTGCATCGATAGCCGAACCACCACTTTGTAGAACCTCCCAAGCTGCACAACCATAGGAAAAAATAAAATTACTGTATATTTTTATTTGCACAGTGGTCTAAATTTTAATGTCTTCAACAAATAATAGTACATTGTACCTATTTCTTATAAATATGAAAAAACATACTGTTTATTACCTCTGTGTGTTGAATTGGTGAATGACCACGTAGTTATTACTATAGGTATGTTTTTTTCACTATGAGCCATAGAAATTAAAATGTAACATTTTATAAAAATAAAGTAATATATTATCATTTTGAAATCAAACTTTGGAAAAACATAATATATTTGTAGACCCGTAGCGTAATATTACACTTTTTATAGTGATCTCTTTTACTTGCATAAAGTTTACACTTTTATTATTTAAAATTATAAGATCAACAAAATCTAACAGGAACTTATTCGTCTCAACAAAGTTTGTTGTTCAGTTTAGCAGAAAGACGCAGATAGGTATGTAAGTATTCTGGACTTTATTTAGAAACAAGTTTTTTTTTATGTCCCTTTTTTCAATTGTAAGGACAAGCCAAGGCATGTAGATCATGCAGCCAATTCAGACGTCATTTCATAATTGCGAATTTTGGAATATGAGTCTGGACTCTGGAGTAGAAAATCTCAATGTACAAAGATGGTGTCTCCTTTATTAGTTCTTTCCTGGTGTTATTTCTCATCTACTTTATTTGTGCACAATATCCGAAGTACATAAAACATCAGCAATATTTCAAATCAAATATATATAATAGTATAGAATCAAATAGCACAAGATTATAAATTAAATATAAAATCCACTACATGACAGACTAAGATCCCGCCATAAATTCTATACCAGAGACAAGTGAAAATTATGCAATAAAAAATCATAAAGAAAAACAAAAGAAAATAGATTCAACGTGATTGGTTGCTCAACTACCAATGACTTACGTGACTGATAAGCTACTGAATTTTGATTTGTTTGTCACAAAAGTCATTGTGTTTACGACTTTATAAGAAAACAGCTTGAAGTGTTAAGTTGTGCGTTGTTTATTTTCTCAGAAACCTTGCTTTTGTCTTACAAACTCCTGTAAAGTTACATATACCTGTACAATTTTTACGGAGTACGAAAAGATTCCTTTCGTAATATGGATATGAACACTTTCTGTCTGGAATTACCAAAAATTGTAAGTTATTTATTATTTGCAAAGTTAGCAAACACTATTTCATTACGGATTTATATATTTAATCTACACTGCTTTTATAAAAAAATAGATTTTGTGAGTGTTTGTACGAAACGAAATAATCTTCAGAACTACTTATCTGATTCCGGAAATTCTTTCACTAATATAAAGCTCTTTTCAAATAATATAAGTTATTTTATTTAGTTTTATATCATAAACAAAGCATAGCAATTCACAGGCGGTTGCTATAATATAATTTTGCTGAAGTTTATTCTAATTATGAAAATATATAATCTGTTGAATAAAAATAATGTTTAGTTATTTACCTATAATTTATTTGCTAAGGACTCTGTAACTTTAAACTTTTGTCATCTTAATTGTTTAATTTTTAGGGATGCTTCAGTATGCATTGCAAGTATTTGTAACCATCATGTTTGTTGTAATGAATAAAAGAATATTATATGTTGACATATGAGTTGGCCCTAATAATTATTGTTATATTTGTATTTTTAATCCCTTAAATTCTTAAAATATAGAATGCTTATAGATTTATGGAAACTTTGTAAAATATATTTATATTTATACAATATATTATTTTAAGGAATTACACGCACATCTCAATGGTTCATTGAGCCAGTCGACTATGCTGCAGTTAAAAAGATACCACGCAGACAAAGGATTGGCGGATAAAACAGATGTTTACTTTGATGAGTTTCAAATAGGATCTGGTGACACAAGGAATTTATCAGAGTATGTTTTTACTCATTTCTATTTGTTTCTCCCTGTAAATAGTACTTTTATGTAAAAATTACAGAAAACATTTATTAATACGGTTTGATAAAAAACATACTAAAAGGCTTCAATGCAGTCATCTCCTAGGAGACTCAAGGTTTTTTTTTCGATCCGACTACGCTGTTGACCTTAAGGTCTTAACAGCTTCACCGAACTACGATGGCGACTTAAGGTACAGGCACAATAGTGAAATATTCTTAAAATGTACAAAAACAAATTTTAAACTAGATTGATACATTTTTTATTATTGTAAGATGCACCAGCTACTAAATATTTACATGGAACATACATATAAACATGTTATTTTAAATCATGAATCATTTAAAATTAATACTGTAAACACATGTATTTTATTTATAGACTAAATATTTGCATAAACCTTTGTTAAGTTGACAATATAATTACAGAGTTTACTTTACTTAGAAAAAAAAGATATATTTTCCCATTCTAAAGTAATGTGTGAATGAAAAAATAATCATAAGATAAATCTCGTTTTGATTGGAAAAATCGGTTTTCCTCAGCATTATGATATGAGGTTCTTCAAGAAAGGACTGAAATGTGCTCTTTAAGGTCGGCCACACAACAGTGATTCCCTTGGTGTTGCAGTTGTCCATAGGTCACGGTAACCATTTAGGATTAGATGAGCCGTCTGCCTGTTTGATCCCTATTGTCATACAAATAATCTTATCAGATAAAGAATTTATTTCACTATATAAATTCTTTTTAGCTGTTTTCAAGTATTTAGCATCGCACATGCTCTTACAAGTACTCCAGAAACATTGACGATGGCTACTGTAATGACTCTGCAAGAATTCCAGGATGACGGGTGTTGCTACATCGAGCTTAGGAGCACTCCACGTGATACACCTCATATGAATAAAATTAAATACATTGATACAATAATTCAGGCCATTCAGTAAGTCATAACTTTTTATGAATATAAGGAATTGCCCTTTAGATTCAGTAGATAATATATGTCGATACATATAATAAGAATCGAAGTGTAATGTGTCCTTACTTTTTCGATTTTTGTGGAAAAAATTGTTGCAGGTGTCTAGGAATCATTACGTAGTATAAAACAAAGTACCCTACCGCGCCTGTCTGTTCGCGATAAACTCAAAAATTACTGAACAGATCTTTATGCGGGTTTCACCAGTGGATAAAGTGATTCATAATGAACGTTTTGGTGTATAATTTGTCCAGGATTTCTTTATAATCAGGGCGGGACAGCGTCTGCCGGGTCCGCTAGGAAGTAATAAAATACATTTCAATCATTTTCAGAAATGTGTGTCTCCCTGTTTGTTTGAACACGCATCACTGCTAAAGTACTGTGTTCACGATAGAAAGTCAGCAAGAAAATCATAAAGCATATCTTTCAGTAACATTTAGTCTTTGTTTCATTAAAATCAATTCACTCTATTAAAAATTACTGTATTTTTTTTAAATATCAGTTATAGTGATCACCACCGTCCATGGACACTAACAACACTAGAGGAGTCGCAAGTGCGTTGCCACCCTTTGCGGGAAAGGGTTAGGGTAAGGTGAGGTAGAGGAGAGGGGAGGTAGGCCTCCGGCGTTCTCACTGACCGAACGAAACGCAACAATGCAAGCACTGTTACTTCACGTCGGTTTTCTATGAGAGGGTGGTAGTACCGCGGGCGAGCCGACCCATTCATGCTGAAACTAGTAATAGTTTCAGCGTGGCTCTACCACCATTACATTTTAATGACGACGCGACTTAAGTACGAGAGAAAAGTAGATACGAGACTAAATGGACTTAATATATTCGGATGATTTTATTAGTCATTGTTTTTTTACTTAAGGTTTCATGAGGATGAAGTCGCGGGCACAACTAGTAAATAATAAAAATAATATGATATTTATCTACAGTCATTTAGGCATGTGGAATCCAAAATAAATGTTACAATATCACAGATACGACGGAGAAATTAGCAAATGATAAATTTTATCAAACTAGGTTACGCCTAAACCAATCCCATAAAATATCGGAATAACACTGTAGATATTTACATTAGTACCGTATATCCCAGTTCAATGACTCCCAATCAGGGTATTACACAAATTGTTCGACTGATGGAAAGGTCAAAATGGAACTTCGTCGTGTTGTTGATTTTGTAGTATGTTAGGAGAAGCATCAGAGATGGGCCGGGGGGGCATCTCCTCATAGCACGGGTCCGGCTGACGAGGGGAGACAGCTGAAGGGTATTCAGTATGTCTTCCGCTGACGAGGGGAGACAGCTGAAGTGTATTCAGTATGTCTTCCTATGAGGTAGGAGTTCGGCGGCTACCTTCCGCCGGACGGACCGTTGGGGCGGCTATCCAAGGTTGAGTAGCTATAGTACGATCCCTTGCCGCCTCAACTAAGACGGTCTGTCGGTACACAGTGGGGTTTTAGTCCGTGCGTGTTTGACATAAACGACTCTCTCCTCGGAGGGGTGAGTATTCATAAAGGATTTCCCCACGTTAATAAAAAAAGGCGAAGCATCTCTGTGTATGGAAATTTGTCCATCAATATGTGCTAAATTAGAGTGGCGCTACAGTAGCAACAGGGTTCATTATTGTTTAATTATTAAAAAAAAATCATAACATTAAATACTCAGAAATCACCGAATGAATTAGGTATTAAAAGTTCACTAAAAATTCTATCACACTCCAAGCTCCCGGACTACAGGTATTTTAAGTTATACTTACAAAATTATTTCGGACTAACCATATCCTTTGCCTTAATGAATAATAATGAATAATAGCATTCACACCTCTACATAACATATTCGTAACTATATACAGTGGTGGATTACGGTATCGGCTAATTAGAGATGACGTCTACATAGGACGACGCCTTGCTTCTCCAGTATACTATTCTTAACTATGTTTATAACTGGCCAGTTTATACGTCGCCCCGACATATGTAATAAATAATTTATGAAAACACAATTTAACTCATTGCTGTATTTTTAAAATACGGATTCAACCAAAAATCCTATTTGTTCAATGAATTCCTTATTAAAAATAACAAAACATAAATGCCCTTTTTTTAATTCCAGAAAATCTTCCGTCCATCTTACAATGCTAACACGACTTATTGTATCGATAAATAGAAATTCTTCCATAAAGGAAACTGAAGAAATAGTTGATATTGCAATTAAATATCATAAATCACATCCAGATGTCGTAGTCGGTATAGAACTAAGTGGAAATCCAATGGTTGGGACTTTCTCGGATTTTGCTCCGGCACTCGAGAGGGCCAGAAAATCGGGTTTAAAGGTCAGTAATAGATAGGTTTTAGTTTATGTTGGAACATTTTATAGACTCGTACATGTAGGGTGTTAGGGGTGTCGAATAACATCATAAGACTTGAGACACCCAAGCCAACCTCACCTGCACGTGGTGCACCCTGCTGAATAACGAACTGAGGCAATGGCGAAAGTGGGGTGGTAGGGTTTTACAGCCTGACTGGGTTGCAACCACCATGTATATGGCGAAGAAACTCGTCATAGTGATTCGCTTCTGCGGGTCGCGTTTCGGGATCAGCCTGTGCGTATATAGCTTTTCATAGGTCGGCATGACAACGGCGACCGGCGATGGATACTGTGTCACTCGGTGGTCGCCATTGTTTTTGGATTGTACTGTGTTTACCATCAGGCATAGTGCAGTCATTTTGCCGAGCAATCTATAAAAAAAAAATTAAGTATAAAACTAAGTCTATTTTAATACTTATCTCGTTTTTATTAATTCTTGCTCTTGGTTTATATCATTGTTCTATTCTGTCTCTTTCTGGCCGAGTACTTCCGTTCTTTCTACGTCAAAAACGTTGCACATAAAATATTACTCCCATAGTGCTCGAAAAAGTTTCACTTCAAACAGTGTCGTTTTAACAATTAGTCCTATCATAGTTTCTAATACCTATACGGTACATTAAACTCACCTTTACCGCTTTTAAGTATTGCGTGGGTTAAATCACTCTTTAGGTACAGGTAAATATTAGAAATATATACCTATTCCATTTTCATAATTGGCAACAGTAAAAAAAAGTCAAAATACACACATCAAAAAAAGTCTAAGCAACATGCGTGATATTACAAATTTTACCATTTATATTAATTAATTTCTAAGTATTTACTCAAACAAAGTGCGTAGGTAAGTAAACTTTTTTGTTATTGATGACAGTTACTTAATAATAATAAAATTTGTATTTAAATTTGTAAATTAAATAATCAGTAGAACAATAATGATACAAATAACCGAAGAAACCCCACATAATTCATAGAAGGAAAAATAGAACCTATACACGAAAAACGATACTCCAAAAAGCAATATCAGTTTGAAGCTTTAGCTGGTGATATTTTAATTTTTCACTCGTTTTACTGCCAACCCTACAACAATCCCGGTTTACGTTATTTATAATTATAAAAGATTAATTCGGAAACGTTTAATGATCTCGGAAGGTGATTTACGGAAATATTTCTCCTTTTACGGATAACTAAAGTAACAAATTAAAAGACATATTTCCGGGTGGCAGAACATAGCAATTGTATAACAGCAGATCGCCACCGCGATATATAAAACCGTCAGAATGATTTTCGTTTGTCAGAATTTAAGGTTAATTAATTGTAATTTGTAGATTTCTCAGGCACAGTGCAGTCACTTTGTTGAGACTGCGACGACGAAAAATATATATACTAACACCATAATGATTTTTATTTTGATAGATAATCCCAAAAATACTGAACGTTTGGCGGAATGCAATTGCAATATAGAACGAATCAAAAGCAATTAAGTCTCGATTTTATATATAAGATTCGAGGATATTGGTGTGATCGAAGTGATATTAATCATTGACCATTTGTGAACAAATGTCAATGGAATAAGTATAAATATGTAGATATATGCATGTTGATTTATTAATATTACCTCATGATCAGCCGGCACGCGTCTTTTACACCTGTCTTAGCATCCGTCTATACCTTCTAGTATATATAACTACATAAGAATAACTTTTTGATTCAGTTACAATGTTTTACCACAATAATACTTCACATAACTAACCATCGTATCAGATATGCTTTATAGCTGATATAATATTTTGAAGTGAGAACTTCTTTATACGTGTTGACTGGTATTTTGGCAGGAGATAAAGTTATGATTTCGTATCATGACATGCTAGTGAAGCGTGACCGAACGTATTGCGCTTGCGTCAGACTTGTGACACGTAGCATTCTAATATTGATGTTTTGTATTGAGATTGTGCAGCCCAGGATATATTTTATTCATTAATAAACTGTATAAATGTGTATAATTATTGTTCAGTTTGACAATAAGTGTGAAAGAGAGGCTAATAATAATTATTTCAATTTAGAAATTAATTAACTTAAAGAGTACTACAGCCTATAATTAATAAAAAAAATTGAAAAGAGAACACAAACTGTGTTCCATTTTTTTGAGTTTTCACTTCAGTCGGCAGTCCTTAAGATCGCCTGGACATTTTTTTATTCATAATCTTGTGTTATTTGACTCTATGTTTTGTTACAGTGGTGGTATTTTACGTAATATAGTTTGGTTATTGTGTATAAGTGGAGTGGGTAGGAAATAATACCACTGATCATGAATTCTGAGATGTCAACGTTATAATGTGAAGAACCATCCTAAAATTTAAATTAGTACATATTGCTTAGACTTTTTTGATGAGTGTAGTTAACAAAAGCTGCCACCCAGCACAACATTAGCGTTACAAAGCATAGCGCCTGTCGATGAGGTCTTTAATAAAAGCCGCGATGATACCTGAGTGTTAACAGCTAACTCACATATGAATTCGATTTACTGTTTTCTACATTGTTTTTTTCCTGAAACTGAAACTTATAAAAAATATAGGCTTTAAGGTTGTTCTAGTTTTGATTAACCTCGTGAGCTTAAAGCTATGCGTTCGAAATTAAATCTAATTAAAGATGCATGTCAAAAAATCATTTTGTTATTTCAGCTTCGTAAAATTTAAATTAAAATAATAATAATAGTGTTTTTCTCAATGAATTGTATAGAATGTTTTCCTGGTTCCTTATAATCCTATACAAAATACCACTCAGTGTTAATGTTTTCGTTACTTGCAGCATAACTATGGAACTTATCTTCCACGAATAAGAACGTTTTGCTATATATTCATCGAATTTCAGCATTGAATAAATCGGAAAATATTTTTCTTACTGATTATAATTTATTGAATTGACTCTTATCTATTTATTTTAAAGGCATCTGTAATGCATTCGTTCTAGTTTCGTTTAAACAACATCTCGGTTCCACTCCTCAGATAATATAGTTTCTTTAATTCATAGTTTAATTGTAAGGCGTATTTGATCATACCTGCTAATTTTGTCTTGCCCAGTTATAAAACGAATTAAGTAGTGAAGTTATTTTGTACATTGTACATTTACCATTACTGTTTACGTAGTAGTTTTATTAATGTAATTTATTGCAGTCCGGTGAAGCTGTTAAGGCCTTGCTTGGTAAATAGCCTAGTCAGTTCGAAAAAAAAAATGTTATTTATTGTATTTTTGTGCATAACTAGTTGTGTCTACGACTTCGTCCGCGTCGAACCTTATGTACAAAACAGTGACTGTATCTGTAATATCTCTGTAATGTAATATCTGTATAACAGTATCTGGATATATCTAAGTCTAATTACTTACTTACTTTTCTCTCCGTCTCCGTACATTAGTCGCATCGTCATTGAAATTACAATAACTTATGGTAGACGGCACCGATTTTAATGAAACAAAGACTAAATGTTACTCGGAGATGTGCTTTATGATTTTCGTGGTTTTATTTGGAAAACGTTTTATTATTAACGCAGTACTTTAGCAGTGATACGTGTTCATACTATTACCGACCCTCCCGATGAAATAACGGCAGTGAACGATCAGTACTGGCCTATCTCTCCAAACAGAGGGTGCTCCCGCCCACGCTCGCGTAACCACAGATCACGTCCCCGTGGTCTGGAGGTAAATTTCGCTCCCGCACACCAGACTAGGCCCCCCTCGGCAGTGGCTCAAGCCTAGGTCCGTTCCCTCGGCGTGGAGCCCTTGAGTACGCTGCTCGCGCGATACAGTGACACAAAATCTTACATCACTGCGACAACATTACACACATCACCTCCACACACGTGCACGCATACACGCTTACACATGCAGGTGGAAGGGTTTTATTTTTTCCCCTATCAAACTGAAATAGTTTAGAATATTATACGATACGAAATATATATAAGGGTTGTTGAGGTATATATGCTTGGTACACATATATGTTTCAACAACACATATATAAAAATATAAAAATTACACACATGTTTGATTTAAATTCTTATTATGTGTGTAGAATATTTTATTTATACAATTATTGTATGATATGAATAAAGCATAAAGTGTAATAAAATTTAATTAAACATCAGATCACCTTGCATTGCGGTGAAGTATGCAATCCTAAGGAAGTCTTGGAGATGTTGCATTTCAAGCCGGATCGGATCGGCCACGGTACATGTATCCATCCTAAATATGGCGGAACGGATGCCACGTGGAAAACGTTATGTGATTTGAAAATACCCGTTGGTAAGTTTTGCAAGAAATCAATTCTATGTCTGTTAGAACTGTCAGTGGTCAGTGTAATTAGTATAGTGTAGTTACAAAATAATTTCATAACACGATTTCCAAGAAGGAAATACGATTACTGCCATTGTCGAGTAGATAGTAACATTACAAGTTTCTTGTGATTATTTCAGTGTTCTAACAATATGGTGGCCCTCTTGTTATAACCTTCTAGGGAGTTTTTGTGGCATCTCAGAATGTATACTTAGTGGTATTAATTCTCATACACTTGTGCAAAATTACCGAACTATATTACGTAAAACACCACCAATATTACAAAATATAGAGTCTAACAACACAATATTATGAATAAAATATAAAAACCACTACATGACAAACTAGCATCCCACCAAAAAAGTCAAACATGTACCTTGTAGATAGAAAGTCTACAAAAATAGTGCGTGGAGTCCCTCCGCGAAGTGAAACTTCGTAATGTGGAAATGAAAATAGGAAAGGGTAGAATTTGATTTTTAGTGAAATCATATTGTTTCGTTGGGACAAACTTTATTAACAATTCACAATTGATCGCATCTTTTAATTATCATTTTCAAACGGAGAAATATCCAAATTTTTTTTTTTTTATGTCATAAAAGGCAAACGAACTGGTGGGTCACCTGATGTTAAGTGATCACCACCGTCCATAGAACCCACCCTCACCCCCGAAAGGGTGGTGTATCCATAAGGGATTTCCCCACGTAAAAAAAAAAGGTGTTGACTGTGTGATAACAACTAAGTCCAACCAAAGTCCAATTTTAACTGATCATATTTTTTTTAAGTTATTTATACTGTGAACCAAATATAAATTTTGCCGTACATAAGATTTCTTTTATCTTTAAATTTAACATGTATAACATTTGAACATCTATAACATTTACAATGGCATTATGATAACTAAAGTAAGATACGAAATGTTTGATTATTTTTCTCGTTCTGTCTCTTTCTATTTTCCTCCTGCCCCGGGAGCGTTGAGACAGAGCGAGAAAAATAATCAAACATTTCGTATCTTACTTTAGTTATCATAATGCCATTGTAAATGTTATAGATGTTCAAATGTTATACATGTTAAATTTAAAGATAAAAGAAATCTTATGTACGGCAAAATTTATATTTGGTTCACAGTATAAATAACTTAAAAAAAATATGATCAGTTAAAATTGGACTTTGGTTGGACTTAGTTGTTATCACACAGTCAACACCTTTTTTTTTTACGTGGGGAAATCCCTTATGGATACACCACCCTTTCGGGGGTGAGGGGGGGTTATGTTGGTTGGGGCGGCACGAGATCTCTATAGACTTCATCGTGCCGCCCCAGCGGTTGGCCCAGCAGTGAGAACGCCGCCGCCGGGCCCCGTCTTCTTAGGAGAGAGCCGGGTACACACTGGCCGTCTCCTCCGTCCGCCAGACCTGTGCAATGGGAAGATGGGCCCCCCGACCCATCCTTGCTGGTCCGGCTACGGTGGGAGGAGGCGGTCAAACTGCCACAGGAGCCTGTCCTCCGTTGGCGGAGAGGGTCACTTTGAGGATCTTGCTCACGGACCCTCTCTGCCGAAACACAGTCAACACCTGCCTATGTGACCAAAAGTGGACTAATTATGGGATTATATCTTATAGCGCACGTAAATTAATTCTGTAATAATCAATTCAAGACAAGAATACCAACGAATGTTACCTTTTATAATATGTAAGAGAGAATATAACATGTCATTTTTCTTCTTTATAGAAATATGTCTAACAAGCAATGTTAACACAAAGTCAACACCAGACTACGAATCGCATCATTTCAAAGAATTCTTCGAGGCCGAGCTGCCACTTATTATTTGCGTAAGATACATTTACACATAATTTATTGAGGATATAAGGATCCCGTCCTGTATTATAAAATTTTTTTTTCTTTATTACAGACTGACGACAAAGGTGTTTTCGCCACATCCCTGTCTCAGGAATATAGGCTATGTGGTGAAACTTTTGGACTGACTCAGTCGCAACTCGCCCGATTAGCTCTCGGTGCATGTCAGTGTGTGTTCGCTGAAGACGCGTTGAAAACGTTAAATGACAAATTGCTCAATTTTATTGATAAGAATGCTTTGTAATTGTTAAATATTCCATAGTTTATTTTCTTCGAATAACATTTTGATATTTAAACATATTATGTTTTCTTTTTACGTACCCCATTTCTATACAATAACATATACACATCAAAAAAGTCTAAGCAACATGCGTGATATTACAAATCTTACCATTTATATTAATTAATTTCTAAGTATTTACTCAAACAAAGTGCGTAGGTAAGTAAACTTTTTTGTGATTGATGATATACTGGCTGGTTGTAAAAAAACAA
>MU162214.1:0-11923 GCA_015888305.1 Antheraea pernyi
CACCGCATGCGCTCTCCGCGCACGAAGGTGGTGGTACAATATGGTGGAGGTGTGCCGCGCACTCTTGAGCTAGTTGCCCAAATAAAATCGGCTGAGTGCCTTAAGCGCTCGCCTTAGTAGTCCGGTGAAGCTGTAGAGGCCTCCAAAAAGGCCAACAGTGTAGTCAGTTCGAATAAAAAAAAATACAGAAGAGGAAAAGTTGAAATAAAGGCAAATGAAATAATAACGATTTAATATGAATTGAAAAATGTTATACTAAAAGTTATATTCGTTCTGACGGCGGGTATGTTTAAGTAATATATAAAATTATTGTTTAGGTGTATGTCTTAATAAAGTTTCTTAAACCTAACATAGTTTATGATTATAAATGTTTATTGCATAGCATTTATCGGCCTAAATAAGTTGACAAAATTGGATACAATAAAGGGCTTAAATATGCGAATATTTAATTATGACGATGAAATACTTTAATTACATTAAGATTAGTATTTTAGAGATCATGTTCAATATTTTTAGTTTACTTTAACACGTAAAAGCGGTCACTGTAATCTTATACATCATGATGAATCTTATAGATGAACATACATCCTTTGAAGCTTAATCGTGTCAACGCTACTAAATGTATCGGCATAAAACTATCGCTATTCGATGCGGATTTTTTTGTAAATGTTCTAGGGTACATATTTTTTTAATTTGATTGATCCTTAACCATTTTTTATGTACAACAAAACGGGCGGGAATCAACTATTTTAAGTATAAAATTACTAATAATTGATTTCTTTTTGTGATTTCCAATATTCAATTTATAATTGTCTACTTCTTTATATTAATTGGTAATTAATGGATTATATAAAATATTCAAACGAAATGTACCTGTAGTTAGAACCTATAACTTGTGTCATATATTATATAATAATACATAATGCTTATTAAAAAAAAAACGTGAGATTGTTTTATTAAGTTTTCAGGTTATTAGTACAGACAGATAAATAGATGGATTTTATCTTGTATAATAAATACTAGCGGGCCGGCGGATATTGTCCCGCTCTGATAGTAAAAACGTTGGCAAAATAACCAAACCTTCCTCATGAATTACTTTATCTACTCGTGAAGACTACATGAAAATCTGTTCCGTAGTTTTTGAGATTAGACAGACAGATGAGGCAGAGGACGTTGTTTTATAATATGAGGATATAAAAAGTATATATGTATAAACATGATATTATATTCATCCGTTTGGAAGTTTAATCCGTGAAATTGATATTGGAGTGCGGCCGCTTGGCACGCGGCAGACGGCAATGAAGGAAACCCTGTCACATACTCTGACAGACCAATGTTTCAACGCTCTACGCAATTCAATCTTTTCTTTTGTTTGAAAACCACCTCATTGTTCTACGTTCTCATTCATTTTAACTATTTATAGGATTATGTGAGACGTGAAACATCCGTGTTTTATGTATTATTATATTTTAGTAGCTGTCCCGGCTGTGTTTCAGTTATTTTACACGTTGTATTACAGTTAGAACACGTGCACCATAAAAGTTTATATAAACTAGAGTTACAAAAGAAATTCAAAATTAAAACGTGGCACCATCTATGACATATATACGATACTCGGTCCTACAGTGTTCATTAAAAAAAATAATTTAAACCACCATCTATTCGACATTGATGAAACTTATAATTAATAACAATAATCAACATTGACAATCATTTAATTTGTAACGAAAAAATATTGAGGCAATTAATCAAAACATCATATTTCTCAATCTGTATCAAATTATACATAAATACCAACTTTCATGAAGATTGGTTAAGTAGGTTTCGTAGATTTCATTCATTTAAATTATTTCAGTCATTATGTTGATCTAAATGTAATTTTATGCTATCACGATCATAAACAGTTATGAAAATATTATATATATATTAACTACTTAATTATATAATCGTGGGAAATATGTGATAGATTAAGGGTGAAAATCCAAACACCAAAATTATAATTGATATATTTAGAACAAGTCCGAGTACAATGCATGTATCGCAGTAAAGAAAGGAATATCAAAAAAGTTTTGACTAATGGGTCATTATTAGAGACCAAGGTAAGCTACAAACGAGTATTATGTGAGACCTATTTTATTAATAAACTCCATTGTTTTATAAAGACAGCACTAATAAAATGAAGGCTGATTAAGAAAAAGTATACACACACGTTGTAATTAATATACACGATAGTAAGAATTAATATTAAAACCGTTAAAGAGTCTCAAAGAGACGTTCCCGTAAAACACTCTATTTAGAAACCGCAGTTCTTGTTTACAATGTGGTGACGGTTAATTTTATTCTCTTAAACAAAGATTAATATACTCGTATTTACTAAACTTATACTTCTTATATTACGAAAAATTATTAATTTCACTCATTTTGTTACCATAGTATTTTTGTTCATTAGAAGAAATAAAATTAAATATTTTTAGGTGGTAGAGCTACCCTGAAGCTATTACTGGTTTCAGCATGAAAGGGTCGGCTCGACCGGGGTAGTACCACCTTCTCAAAGAAACACCGACGTGAAGTAACAGTGATCGCATTGTTACGTTTCGTTCGATCAGTGAGAGCGGCGAGGGCACGGCTCCCCTCCACCCAAACACAGGCTGGCAACGCATTTGCGACTCCCCTGATATTGCTAGTGTCTATGGACGGCGGTGATTATTTAACATCAGGTGACCGACCTGTTTATTTGTCTCCTATGATATAAAAAAAACATTATCTAGTTTACCTTTATTTATTGATTTAAATCTTTTTCATTAAATTATAGAACGTATTCTATAATTCGGGGACTTAGTGATAAAAAGTACGGGAACGGTAATACACTTTCGCTTGTTGGAAAGTGGCTTCTTTAATCTACGGACGCTTGCAATACCAGAAATATCATATGGACTTCGTCGACATTTTATCAAAACAGGCGAGTCTTAGTTTATTAAATTAGATCGATTAAATTCTTGGGCACATTAAAACACAACCAAACTTTGCGGTCCATTAAGAAATTAATTACCATTACTATTACCCGAAAGATGACAATTCTCGAATCGGCCCATTAATTCCTAATGGAGCGTCAGCGAGGCAACATTTCATCTGTTTGGCCGCGCACCAGGCTTTCGCCGCAAAGCTATTTTCGGTAGTGTATCCGAAATTTATAACTGCGAGTTAGTTCTAAATCGTTGAATAGCGTCAAAGTAAGTAGGATATATTGAATACCTCTTCACGGTCTATTTGTTTGTGAGTAGCTTGTATTTACTGACACTGTATAATGAATTTTATCGCAAAAAATATGTCCATTTTGTTATTAGTACTTGCCATTATTTAGATTTGCACCATAACAGCTCACGCTGAGCTTCAGCTATTTTGGCATTCTTGCCCTAGTTACTATTTTGGCATTCAGCTCAGAAAAGGAATAATATTTTTTGAGGCTGACAACGTTAATAAATGTTAGAAATATAATACTTTCGAATAAATGATTAACATTAATGGAGTTCAACTCAACATATTAATTTTAGTAAATAACTAGTTGTGCCCGCGACTTCGTCCGCGTGGTACTTGATGTACAATACAGTAACTAATAATGTAACCTAACACTTGATAGATCGAACTAGTGTTGCCCAAAATTTCTTGCAGTCTTGCAGTCTTGGTCTTGTTCTCGCGTTTTTGCAAGACCAATACCAAGACTGACCCCTGCAAGACTTGCGCAAGACAAGACTGTGCTTGCAAGACTCTTGCAGTCTTGCAGCTAAGTTAAATTGAAACATTATTGAGTATTTGGTTTCAATACCGGTTTCGATACACGTGCTCTATTGTCGGTATCACAATCACGATCCTTTCCGTATAGCAATAAACAGTTTAAAGTAATAAGCTTACATACAAACGAATGTATTCATGTCTCAAAGACTATAATAGTTTATTTAGCAAAGTTTAAAACTAACACAATATATCCAGTATAGTCACTATTTATGTTATACGATATTTTGATTTACAAGAGACTGGGCGACAAATGTATCACAGGATTGATTGTATCACAGTTGACTATACGGAAAAAACCCCATGCTAAATGAATGGGAAATGTATCGTCATTTAGGCATGGTTAAATAACACAGGTTTTATTTTTGTTTTTTTAGAATGATTTGAACGGTACCCAAATCAAAAAAGCCAACTTGGAAAATAACGGACTCTCTAATGTCTTTGTAATAAGCTCAAAATGTACTGATCTCTTGTCTTGTTCTAAGGTCTAACCTACCGCTTTTAATATATAGAAATAGGCTTACAGATAATTGCAAGACTTGCAAGACTCTTGCAGCAAGACCAAGACTTAGAGCGCAATACCAAGACCAAGACCAGGTGTATTAATGCAAGACCAAGACTAAACCAAGTCTCGTCTTGGTCTTGCATTTGGGCAACACTAGATCGAACTGATTTTAATGAAACAAAGACTGAACTTACTTGAAGATATGCTTGATGATTTTTGAAAAGGTTTTATAATGAAAGCAGTACTTTAGGAGTAATGCACGTTGAACCAAAGAGACAAATAGATTTCTTAAAATGATTGAAATGTATTTTATTGATTATTCCTAGAAATCTGCAACATTTTTTTTACAACAATCAAAAAAAGTACAGACAGGTTAGATTTATAGGGTTATTATATATATAGATGAATAAACAAAATTTGATGTCAAATATTTATTCGACAAAGAACAAATAAACCCGGATAGAGTGTATTTAGTTTCGTACGTTACGTTATACGTTTCGTACAAATACGTTTCGTATATAACTAGTATTGTGAAATACATGCTTTTCAAACGTCGTTGCACTAGAGAATTGAACGCATAGAGTAGTCAGCGTTCTTTTTAAGAGAAAATCGCATAAAGGCGCCTTTAAGGAACACGAACCATGACTTCAAACGTTAACGCGACATGGATATACGAGAAAACTACTTCTTAACTGTATATTAATTGTACAGTGATACAGAAACCTTTAACAAATAAATTATACTAGCGAAATAGGTGTTTTAATACGCAAATTCTTGTAGATGGTAGAGCCACGCTGAAGCTATTACTGGTTTCAGCATGAATGGGTCGACTCGCCCGGGGTAGTAGCCCGGGGGGGTAGCCCGACCTACAGAAACACCGACGTGAAGTAACAGTACTTTCATTGTTGCGTTTCGTTCGGTCAGTAAGAGCGCCCGAGGCTCTCTCCCCTACTCCCCCCTCCCCGTCCTCCCAAGCACTGATTGGAAACACACTTGCGACTCCCCTGGTGTGGGTCACATGTTCGTTTGCTTCCTATGATATAAAAAAAAATTACCTATCACTGAATTACGAAAATAACTATATTTTATATTTAAAGATATGAGCTCGAAATATGTCTGAAATTATAATTTTCTCCATATCAACTTCTACCATCTATAAAATACCATGAAAATGCCTTCTTCCCTGAAGAAGTACGATCTTAACTATCACTTTAGGCCAAGACATATTGATTCAAAAAAACAAACATCGCATTAATTTTCTTCTGGTCCAATCATTCGGTCCCTATGACGATTTTTTCCTTAAACCTGATTCGTATAAAATATAACAGAAAGAATTGTAAGTAATAAAACAATTCTCCTCTGATAACTTGATGGAACACAAGTACTTTAGGTGAATATTATGCTAGATAAAATAATAATTATGATCCTAGCCAAATAAATTTAGACAAGAATGCAAAATTTTAGACATTTATCCGTTTGTCTTGAGTAAATAAATAAATGCGCAGTTCGTATACTTTGGCTTAACTTTGCATTTAAACCATTTGATAAAACAACTTTGATACAACTGTTATCTTTAGTAACACTCGTAAAAGGAGTTCCGTCTTATCACAGTCCGACGGAATTTATTAAATCAAAACATTTACACAAAATTCCTGCTTTATTTGGAGTGGAATTCATGGAAATGAAGTTATGATAAGTTCGTTAAGATGGTGTCCCGACGACGTCTCGTTTCGTACGATACTGAACTTTTAAACTTAACAAGGTAGAGGGGGATGTTTTAATTTTTTTCACTACCTTTTGAAGATTTTAATATTAGAAAAATATTTTATAAAAATTTCTTCTTATTGTTGCTAACTCATAATTACTTTCTAGTTATAACGTCTTTCACAAACTGCCTTGTATTCTTCTAAAAGAAGCAATTGTTATATTTTACGTTAACTCACATCATTTTAAAAGAGAATATATTTGTCGTATTGTAAAAATAAACAAGTCATTATTCCGTTATCCTGTATATATGATGAGAATAATTCTAATGATGGTGATAGACATAACTTAGAGTTTCACTGATCCCTAATATTGATTATGTATTGCTTATTATGTACAAACAGGTCTATGACATTATTGGTTAATGTTGACCATATAACTGGCATAAAGGATTATACAAATTTTAAAAATTGTAATATATTTGTTTGGGGCAAATTAACTGAATGTGCCTATATTTTCGATATTACAATATATTAATGAGTGACTACATATGAACCATATTAGGTTATGTCTTTTTACATTCAACATCATATAAACTAGAGTTAATAAAAGATCATAAAAACTTCAGTACAATTTTCGGTAGGCACAGACATGAATTACTCATATATTTTGAAAAACACTATTAGTTAATTTTAATTGTGTACAAATAAATATCTTAAATAGAAGAAAATTACAAGTAAAAATGTAAAACACAAAAAAAAGACTCTTTAATTACTTTTATTTTGTTTGGGTGAAAGTGACACGGGCGAAATAGAATGTCATTTTTTGTCTTTGAAAACCACGAAGTTCAATTAATATTCAGAGAGACCCGGCTTGGTCAGGATATCACGACTTCGTGTAAAATGACCTAAAACTTATTTTGAAATTTTAAACAAGTATATCATAAGACTAGGGGACGTAAAAGTTTCGAATTTCTCAATGTTAGGTGCAGTAAATGAAATTGTACTTTTGTGGAGTGAGATTATTCACGCACTGTGAAAATATTCACCAAGAGCTTTTACCAATAAAATATTAAACTACTATTAATTTTATTAATACATATATTGGTAGGTGGTAGAGCCACGCTAAAGCTATTACTGGTTTCAGCATGAAGGGGTCGGCTCGCCCTTTTTTTTATACCTGGGGAGATCCCTAACAGATTCCTATCCCGTCGGGCAGCTGAGGATGGGTTATGTCCGATTTGCACGGACTAAAACCCCATGGTGCCTTTATATACCTTTTTAGGTGGGGGAGCAGGAACTGCCGGCTGGCACTGCGTCTGCTCCCCCGACAGGTGTAAGCCCCTCAAGAGGCCCTGACTGCGGTCTGAGGGGTCAGAGATGGTAGACCCCTGAAAGGGGGAGTGAGTGTTAGACCCCCTGACGAACTGTGGGAGTCGCATCGGCACAATGCGCCTCCACTACATGGGTCTGTGCAGTTTAAACTGCCAGGGCGACGGGCATGCCAAGGTCGGCTCGCCCTGGGTAGTACCACCCTCTCACAGAAAACCAACGTGAAGTAACAGTGCTTGCATTGTTGTGTTTTGTCCAGTGAGTGAGAGTACCGGAGGCACCCCTCCCTTTCCCTTCCCCTTCCCCCAAACATAGGCTGACAACGCATTTGCGACTCCCCTGATGTTGCTAGTGTCTATGGATGGTGGTGATCACTTTACCGTGACCCATCTTTTCGTTTGCCTCCAATAATATAATATATATATATACAATACCTAGGTATATAAGTACAATGTAAATAGAAAATATATATATTATACAATAAGCGTAGAGTAGGTATTTCATAATATAAGCTTATAGCTGTAATATATCCGCTCCGGATATACGCGAGACGAATAATAAATACACTGGAACTCCAACTATTCATTTAATATTGTAAGCATTATTTATGTAACACGCAAATCAATAAATTACAAAAAAACATAATGTTAATTAATTTTCTTCACGATATTGCGTTTTACTTTTAAACATATTTCATTTACTGTATTATAGGAATAGGTCGTTTTTGAAGTAAAAACTTATTTAGAACCATATTGCGACTTATCCGTACGAAAGGGAATCGTCACGCTCGGGTTAGCGACGCACTGAATCTCAAGACTTGTGATACGGTTGTGAGTTTAAGGGGCCCCTTTCCGACGTACATCATCTCCACTTCACGTATTCCTCTCCCTAACCAGCCAGATCTGGTATGCACCTGCAAAAGCAGCTTTAGACACTCGTCGTAATATAGAACATGCTGCAGTTCTGAACAGGACAAGGTCTTTCAACAGGTTATATAGAGATTTTGCTGGTATACCTCTCGCACTTACTTCTACGGAGTGTAGATTCTTATATATATTTATCTTTTTAAATGATGAAAATTAATATATTTCTAAATATTGAGTATTGTACAAATATTGTAGATTGTTAACCGAAGAAGCGTAAAGTATAAGGAATAGAGACCTATAAATAAAGGCTTGGACTTGTCGATAATATGCAAAAAACTGTGTCCAACATTTTTTAATGATGACGCTTAAGTACGTCAGAGGATAATAAACAAAAATAAAGTAAATTTAAAAAAAAAGTATTAACCGACTTCAATATCAATCAAAAACTCATAAGGCACTAGAAAGCGGAAAATAAATAGTTTATCAAATTAACCAAATTAAATAAAACATATGAATATGTGTGCTACCTAGAGATGAATTGGAACATATACTGAATATTGAATAACATTAATTCTGTCTTTTACCTCTCATATCTTTTTTAATTAAAAAATAAAATGATAAGAAAATTCCGATAGCACCCTTAGTAAATCGGTAAAACATGATATCTGAACACGATGACATTAATTGAATTATGCCAGGTTACGATCTAATTTTCCAGCGTAAATCGATAGCCAGTTCGGCGACGTAAAATTGTATTATTTTGTGCTCCAAATTGGATTCTGTGATCACTGCGGACGTGGCCGGGATACGTGAAGCGCTGTAGCGCTTGAGGTACAATGTTATAATAATTATATCCGTGATTCAACTTTGTTATACACACAGAAGGTGTTTTGTTAATGCAGTGTATTTTAATTTACCTGTGACGTGAATTAAACATTGATTTTTTTTTTAAATTTATTTACAAATATGGATAATGGAACAGCCAACAATCCGGTTAATAATATAATAAGAAGAAGTAAACAACGCTTCATTACATCAATACAGGAGTTCCGATCGGACCGTCGACTCGAACGGGTGTCCGTTCTGCTGCGCGCGCTAAGTTCGATTTTAACACCTGCGTTCTTTTTCCTGGAACTGAGTGAGACCTTTCCTTTGTATTTATTTATTGCTTAATCTATTTCTTGGTATATTTATTTATTTACTCATTTATTTATCTATTTATTTACGTAATTATTTCATTCTTCAGTGATTTATTTTTAAATTTATTTTTCTTTTTATTGTTTGTTTATTTAAGTAGTCTTATGTTATTTTTCCCTGTCTCACTCAAGTACTTATTTGCGTTGTTTTCCTATTTTGTTTAGTTTTAAACAGCTCCCTTTGATCCGGACTCGGGATAGTCCGTTAAATTCATTAAGGCGCGCCCCCCTGCCCCTCTGGCAGGGAGGTTTCACATGTCTTCCCCCGCCCCACTCCCCTCCTCAGGCCCCGGTATGGCCGCTGAACAAGAGATCAGTCTCTTAGAGACTGAGCTCATTAGCATCCGCGGCTTCATAGCCGCTATCTGTCCTCGTCTCGTAGACGACTACGATGCGTACGCTGCAAAGCGTCGCACCGAGCTCCCTCATTCCTCGAAGCCCGCTCCCTCGATCTATGCCAAGATCGAGGCTTCCAACAACTTCCCAATCACAGCCGATCGCGATAGCGATGACTCCAACTCCGACTCTGGCTCCAACATCTCCGGGATCCCTCTGCCGAGCAAGCCCCTCAGGCTGAGCAAACCCCTGCTGCGGACGATGGCTTCACCACCGTCACGCACCGCAAACCGAGCAAGAAGCGCTCGAACTCCTCTTCAGATCCGGAGGACAAATTGCCCTCTAAAAAGATCGCAAACGTCAAATGGCGCGAAAGTGCCAAAGGCGACACCAGCGCCCTCTAGACCCGACTCGCCCGTGGCCGCGGGTTCCGCAGTCTCGGGCAAGAAGCCCCGCCCACCGCCCCCCGTTACGATCCAAGACAAAGCGTCTTGGGTTGAGATTTCTAGCCTGCTGGAAACGGCAGGTATCCCTTACACCTCCGCCGTGAATACCGCTGTAGGTATTCAGGTGAAGGTAGCCACGTCCACCGCCCATCGCAACCTCACTCGTTTCCTTCGGGACAACCAGTGGGGCTATTTCACGCACTCTCTCGAAGAGGAGCGTAAACTACGGGTTGTGATCCGTAGAGTCCCCTCAGAACTCCCGACTGACGACATTTCAGACGACCTCAAGGAACAGAAGATTCCTGTTCGCGAGGTTCATCGTATGCGCTCTCCGCGCACCAGGGCTCCATATGATATGGTTCTCGTTGTCCTCGATCGCACCCCTCAGGGGAAAGCGATTTTTAATCTTACATCCCTTTGCGGCCTCTCCGGCGTCATAGTCGAGCCACCGCGCAAAACGTCTGTGCCCTCGCAGTGTCACAACTGCCAGGTGTACGGACACTCCACACGAAACTGTCGCCTGAAACCCAGGTGCGTTAAGTGCCTCGGCGACCACTCCACTAGGGAGTGTTCTCGCACGAAAGACGCCTCCGACCCTCCGAGCTGTGTTCTGTGCCGCGGCGTGGGCCATACCGCGAATTATCGCGGATGTCCCCGCGCCCCGCGCACAAAGCGCCCTCGATACCCCAGGCAGGCGTCGCCGTCTAAGACGGCCGCTGCCCCCGCCCGTCCTCGACCTCCGCCTCTCATGTCTCGAGAGGCCTTCCCGAACCTGCCGGGCACGTCTCGTGCACCGGCAGCGTCCGTACCCACGACTAGTGCGCCCCCCCGCCCCTACCGGGCCCCTCAGGCCCCGTGGGCTCCTAAACCCGCGTCCCAGCACACTCCCAAACCTCCGGCGGCTAATCCTTCACAGGATGACCCCGCATACTCCTTTTCCCTATCGAGTATTGACTACGCAGGTCAACTACTCATTTTCCACGAGATCTCGGAGATCTCGGCGTACGAAGAGTGCTCTCGTAATCCGCTACTAGGTGCCGTCACGGCAATCCATAGATTTCCAGCCATCGCGGCTACACTACAAAGGCTCGCGCGCGCAGCTGTTAAAAAAATAAATAACTCAAATAAGATAGAGTAAATCGCGTATTTACGTCTATCTTCCCCTAAAAATAACCGTCAAACAATAATAATAATTTTTGTTATGTCTATTTTTAGACTTCGGTGCCGTCACCGTTAGTAAATTTAAATTCAATCTTATAAAATGCGTGTTGCGCCCACGCTTTTGTAATCGATCCCTATTAGCTCCCGCACACTTCGCGGTTCTCAATAATATCTCGAGCCTAGGTCGTCCCCGCGCGGAGCCCTCTTGATATTATTTACGCGATACAGTGACTCACCTACATCACTTGAACAGACATATGAGATCATCTCTCTCACACACGTGCACATATATACACATGGTGGGAGGGTTTTGTTTTTTTTTCCCTCATCGAACTGAATCGAATAGTTTAAGTTCGTTTCAATCCGATATACACGTATTCATTTGTGAATCATGCAATTTCGATTGTATGGTTCACAAATGTATATATGTATGAATAGCTTAGAATAGTTAGCTAGGACAGACGTGTCTTTTTCCAGGAAACAGCCCAAGCCGAGGTGTGCGTGCACCCTTGTGTATGTTACCCAAAACCAAAATCGGCTGAGTGCCCTAAGCGCTCGGCCTTAGTAGTCCGGTGAAGCTGTAAAAACC